>JAOTOM010002780.1:0-118505 GCA_034440615.1 Ashinkailepas kermadecensis | reverse complement strand
GGTTCTCTTCTCCCGTCTTAGGTGTCTCTTAGGTGTCTTCCATGCCGAGAGTCTCCTCTATTGCGTGGTCCTCCCCTTCCAAATTAGGGGTCTTCTGTCACGTCGCAGGGCTTCGTCTTCCTAACCTAGATGTTTCTTACCCATCTTGGGAGCTTCCCCTTCTGCCTTGGGGACATCATCTCCAAGCCTGGGGACTGTCTAGGGATTGCTTGCCCGTCTTTGAGGCTCCTCCTGGGTCTCAGTTTCCCTTCGAGAGGCCACTTCCTCTATCCTTGGGGCCTCTTTTCCAATCTTGATGGAGTACTGATGAATTACTTTTCTTTCCTAAAAACGTCAGCTTCTAAATTTGCAGCCTTCTGTCCTGCTTCAGAGGCCTTTTTTGTTTCCTAGGAGGAGCTTTTTGATCCATTTGTGGGCCGCTTGTCGCATCCGGGAGCCATCGCTCCTATCTTATTGTCCTCTTATCTCGTCTTTGCGGCCTCCTTTCATCCGGGGGCGGCCTCATTTCCATTCTCCCGCCTTCTCTTCCAAAGTGAAGCTCTACCACGCTTGGGAGCTCCTTTTCTCCCCTTGGGGCATTCTCTTAATTTAAGGGCTTCCTTTCCGTGGTATCTCAGTGGCATTTTCCCAAGTCATGTGGGGGCTTTCCATGCCAGTATTGGGTCTCCCCCTTCAACTATTGGCCTCCTTTCCTATCTCGGGGCATCTCCTTCCAAATTAGGGACATCCTGTCACAACTCAGGAGCCTCTAGTCTAAGCTGGGTGGCTCCATGCTCACCTCAGTGGCAGCCGTTTCATTCTGGGGTCGTACTTCTGCATCTCACGGCATCTTCTACCATCTCTGTCGCCCGTCTTTTACGAACCTGATCTGGTTGTTTTAGGTGGTGGGAGGATTCTTGCCAATTTTTGGGGGGCAGCTGGGTGCCTACCAACCGTCTCAGGGGAATCATCTTACGCAATGTGATCGCATCTTATCTTCCAGTTGCTTCCTCTAGCAAATTAGGGGCCTCTTTCATGTCTCCGAGGGACTCGTCTCAATTCCTGGAGTCTTATTTCTCGTCTTAGATGTCTCCTTGCGCGTTATGGGGCCGTCTCTCATATTCCATGGTCCTCCCTAATCTTCTGGGCCTCCCCCTACGTTCTGGATGCCAGTTGCACTATTGTGGGCTTCTTCTCATAAACCAGGAGTCTTCTCTATATTAGAGGCCTCCACACGCCTCGAAGACCAGATTTATTATGGACAAGCTCTACTCGTCAGAGGCGCAACCAAGGGGACGGAGGCTTGACCCCCGGTCCCTTAGTAAACAAAAATACACTAGATTAAGCAAGACATTTTTAGATTTTCACCATGCAAAACCAAAAATTTTCGTCACCTTCGCGCGCCCAAATCAGTCTACATTTCCTAATAGTAAAATTTTGGCCCGTCCAGTTTAAGAAAATCTTCGCTGTGTCGTTGCTTGTCTTGGGTCTTGGATCTTGGAACTCCATCTCATATCGCACTGGCTACTTCTCTATCTCAGGGGCCGTCTCTAGTTCTTTTGGGCCTCCTTGCCAGTTTTCGAGGCATTCTCTTCTGTTCAGGGGGCCTCCGAGCCAGTCTTCAGGACCCTCTTTAGTCCGTTGGACTTTTTCTCCTTGGGACCTCCGTTTCTAAATGAAATGCCTCCTCTCTCGTCTTTGGGACTCCTCCGTGTTTCGGACTACTACCCACCTGAAGGGTCACCTCGTACGTCCTGGTGGACTCCTGCTCTCTCTTTCCCAGGGTCATTGCTTCCCATCTCTTCTGTCCTTTCCCGTCCTATTTCTGGAGCTTTGTGGGACTTCCTACAGAAACGAGCTCTGATTTTTTATATTATTAATTGTCTGGATGGTGGCGATCCTCAGTGTGAAGCCTTTCTTCTAGAGAGCACTTCAACTTTTCTGTGCGTTTCCGGGACGGTGCCTCATCAGATGTCAGGGGAAAACGCCGTCTTCCACAGGGCATGGGGCGACTGTCGTCGCTGTATCCCCCGGTGGCGACGCCCCTGTTCCAGTGCGCCTAAATTCGCTCAGCTAGCCGTCAGGATGTAACGATAAATTATTTATGAATAGTTTGTTATAGCCAGTTCAAATGTAACCGCAAGTAGCTGGTGCCTTCACGATATTTCTGTGTTTGGGAGATATTCTAATTCGAAATGCATTGACATTCCTCCACACTTATCATCGTGAATCTTGAACCGTTACTTCTCACAGCACAATCAGGCAACAGTAGTGTTGACAGAGCTGACATAGCAATGGCCGCGGACCAGCATAGCAAGGACCAGCACATCCCACGCCAGGCGTAATTACATGCCTGCATATCCTACTAAAAATTTCCAAACAACTGTACGACTATCCGCTAAAATAAGGTTGTTTCTTCATTGATTTTACGACACGTGGACCGTTCGGTCGATCTCTGACGTCCATTGGTCGCGGGCGAAGAGAAGCGACAGCCGAGACTCGAACCCACAATCTTTCGATTGTGAGACGAGCATTTAACCCCTAGACCACTCGTCCCCCCCCCCACACTAAAATAGGGCGTTTGCTACAGATTGAAGTCAAATCCTTATCGAGCAAAGCACACATTCTACTCATATGAAGAAAACAAAATTGGGGACATGCTTTTCACGTTTCATGTTCCACGGACAGATGGCCGTTTTGGCTGGTGGCATACCCAGGATGGTATCCTGACAACGCCTCAGTTAATGAATGCCTCTCTGAAAGTCACATTAGAGAGCGTGGACATTGAGACTGAGAAAAGTGCAACTTGCATGCATGGGAATTAGTTCTCCGATGCTTTTCGGGCACTTTTCGGATAAAAAGTACACTTGTGATCGAAACGATAGATAGATCTAAACGAGCGACTTATCTAAGCCTTCTCCAGTGGTGTAAATACCCCACAATTTTCGCTCGTCTGTGGCAAGGATCCAACAGCTTTTCAATTGGGTAAATTTCCTCGCTTTCATTTCCCCTCTCCATCACCTTCACGATTTTGAGCATTAGGCTACGAATCCATGATGAACTCGAAATAGGACTTATAAGACACATAAGACAGCACAGATACACTATTAGGATCAATAGCACACATACTGTTTTCACATTTCAAAGGATGTTGCCGTTGGTGACCATCAGGCAACGGTCCTCGGTGTACACGATTAACATGTATGGACACACATTGTCCTCGGTATTCACGATAAACATGTGTGTGGACACACATTGTCCTCGGTAATCACGGTAAACGTGCATGGACACACATTGTCCTCGGTATTCACGATAAACATGCATGGACACACACCGTCCTCGGTTTTGCCGAAGTCCTCGGTAATTCAATCCACACTGGGAGCCAACAATTTGATGCTTCCACCCAAATTGACCCTCCATCTTACTCAGCAGATCATGCTCTATCACCGATAAAAAATAGATGCTTCTCAGGTGGTGACCGCTCGTTAGTGCGGTTCTCGTTAGTTCTCTCCTCGTTAGTGACCGCCAAGACATAGTCCTCGGTAGTCACGGCAAACACGTATGTGTGTGTGTGTGTGTGTGTATGGGTGTGCCTTCTTTCTCCGCGTTTGGTTCAACTTTTTTGTCCAGCTCTAGATCCAACAAGCTTGACATTCCCTTTCTCGCCGGCTATAACACGAAACACAACTCGTATTCCTATTACCAGTTAGTATGCAGCACCTTAGTATTTCTCCGTCGTCTGCTGCATTCGGCCCCGAGCTCAGCAGTTATATGTGTGTCCGCAGGAGATGGACAGCATAGTGAATCAGATGATGTCTGTGGCGGAGTACCTGGGCTGGGATGTGTCGGAGCTGAAGCCGGTAAGAAGCGCCCACATCTGCCCAGCACCCATTATCTCTCTCTCTCTCTCTCTCTCTCTCTCTCTCTCTCTCTCTCTCTCTCTCTCTCTCTCTCTCTCTCTCTCTCTCTCTCTCTCTCTCTCTCTCTCTCTCTCTCTCTCTCTCTCTCTCTCTCTCTCTCTCCTCTATATATATATATATATATATATATATATATATATATATATATATATATATATATATATATATATATATATATATATATATATATATATATATATATATATATATATATATATATATATATATATATATATATATATATATATATATATATATATATATATATATATATATATATATATATATATATATATATATATATATATATATATATATATATATATATATATATATATATATATATATATATATATATATATATATATATATATATATATATATATATATATATATATATATATATATATATATATATATATATATATATATATATATATATATATATATATATATATATATATATATATATATATATATATATATATATATATATATATATATATATATATATATATATATATATATATATATATATATATATATATATATATATATATATATATATATATATATATATATATATATATATATATATATATATATATATATATATATATATATATATATATATATATATATATATATATATATATATATATATATATATATATATATATATATATATATATATATATATATATATATATATATATATATATATATATATATATATATATATATATATATATATATATATATATATATATATATATATATATATATATATATATCTCTATCTCTTTCTCTCTCTCTCTCTTTCTCATTCTCTCTCTACACGGTTCCGCCAAGCGTGGCTCTGTGCGGTTCTGATTTTAATTCCACATTCTCTCTAGCGGTTCCCAGAGGTGCAGTCTGCGCTGGCTACGCGAAGGCTGATTCCAAACGGCCACTATTGCATGCTGCGCCAGTTTAAGTGTTTTCCAGCGTCTCAATTGAATTGGAAGCATGCTATGTGGATACTTTACCGTCGGATGCATGTTTTGCACATGAATGCATACCACTGAAGCTCCTGTTATCGAAGGATCGTGTGGGCCGACGCCTTCGTGCCACTGCCGCCAGATTCTCCAAGACATGATGGTGGAGATAGACTATGACGGTGACGGCACGGTCTCCCTGGACGAATGGATGCGTGGTGGTATGACGACGATACCGCTGCTGGTCCTGCTTGGTCTGGATGCGGTAAGTGGTGCTGACAGAGCCAATGTCCTTGATGTGGCGTGACGATTGTGGGCCGTAGATATTGAATACTCACGGCTCGTGTATGTCTCGTGCCGTGGTTATTGCATACGACGGATTCCGAGCAGCGTCGCCTGTAGGCTTGCTGACCGGAGTCGCCGTTTTCATGGCATGCCTCCCTTTCCAAAGTTCTGTCAAGGCCTTCAGCCATTGCCAATGTGAGGTTTGATTGCATTACTATTCGATCATGCATGTCAATCTCGTGATATTTATCGAAACTCCAAATGCCGCCCGCTGTGGGCTGGAGTGTGTCCGCCCGCTGTGGGTTGGAGTGTGTCTGCCCGCCGTGAGCCTCAGCTGCACGTGAGTGACGAGCCGCTCTGCTGGCGGCAGAACGTGAAGGACGACGGCAACCACCTGTGGCGGCTGAAGCACTTCAACCGGCCGGCCTACTGCAACCTCTGCCTCACCATGCTGATGGGGGTCGGCAAGAAGGGACTGTGCTGCGTCTGTGAGTTGACAGACAAGCTCAGGCCGGGTGGTGCAACCGGGGAAAAACGTGCGTATTGATCGCGCCGCATTGTCCCCGCCAGCTGTGGCCGGCGCCACATACACGGAGGGGCGTCGGGTACGTGTTCTGCACTGCGGTATCGCAGACGCTTCGTTATTCGACACGTGCACTGAAGTGGACGAATCCCGCGCTATCACGCCATGCAATTTATGGTTTCGGATAATATTCGTGGTGCTACTCGTACCAGTGATTGGTAGCGCAATTCACGATATAGATTCAGCTACCACGGTGTGAGATCCATTCTGCAAGACCGGTTGGTTTTGTAATTTTAAGTGTTATAATCTGCTCTCTTTATACATTCTGCTGAGAGTGTCAGGTGACGGCAGGCAGGCCTGACCAGTTGTTGGCCAGCACGACACGGTCGTTGAATTTCATGTCTGATGCGGTGCTAGAAATTACATCCCATTCTTTATTCCGCGGACATTTAAAGTAGCAATATGCATTTGTGATTTGCAAGGTAGTTGATGGAACTCCAAGGAATCTGAGCTATCTGAGCTGTTGATGCAGGTCGAGAAAAGTCCATGTGCCTGAAATATCTTATCTAGCTGAAATTATGCATGCTTTCTGGACTTACCAGTCGGCAATAGCTAGAAGCTTGACAAAATTATTAATATACCAAGTAATTTGGATGATCAATGCCAATGGAACGTAAAATGATATTTGACCTTCAAACTTTTCGGTATATTTTCTGCGTTTTGGTGATTGCCGACATCAGGGCGCGTACCTAAATGCGTGCCCTGGCTCCCTGCGTGTACCCCGATGAAGGCAGTAGCCGAAACGTAGGAAAGATAGCGAAAATGTTAAATTGAAGTATAATTTACGTCTCTTTGTCATCACTCACCCAAATGTCACAACATTGCAACCAACACCAAGTAATATCTTTTTCTTACCAGTCTTCATGATCGGGCGGAGGCCTTTTTAATTTGTGATTCGCACAAACCCAGCTTAGTGTGCAAGGTGATGAAGGCCGACAACACATAGCTCTCGTATTAAGTGTAAATGAGACGAAAAAGTGCCAAGATTATGTAACTACTTAAACTTGAGTCCCAGTGCTTAGACAAGTGGACTGCTGGAAGCACGTCAACTGGCTGACCCATGTGCACAGGTGGTGTGTGAAGTTTCCACACTAATGCTTTTTATGTGAAGATCCATACATGGCTCGTTGACATGCAGATCCTCACATGGCTAATTCACGCTCATACAGCCATGCTTGTCTTCCGCCAATATTTGCATCTGCTGACGGGCTGCCAGTTCGAGCTGGCAATGCGAGGCGACGTCTGATAATCACATATATTCTTGCTCATGTGTAAAGGTTTTGAACACCGCTGTCAGTGCGACGGCTACCGGTTTGAGCGCACGCTCTGTTCTGTACTTACCAGTGCTTCCAGTCCTGGTGTTGGGCCTGCTGACACCCCGTGGGCGCATATCCACACGATTGCTGATCCCCGCTGGTGCGTATCGGCGCGATCGCTGATCCCACGTGGGTGCGCCTCGGCGCGACCACCTACACCACTCGCCTGTTTCAGTCTGCAAGTACACCGTGCACGAGCGATGTGTGCAGCGGGCGCCTCCCTCCTGCATCGCCACGTACGTCAAGTCCAAGAAGACGTCGCAGAGCATGCTGCACCACTGGGTCGAGGGCAACTGCGTCGGCAAGTGTTCCAAGTGCAAGAAGACAATAAAAGCGTACAACGGCATCACTGGCCTGCACTGTAGATGGTGCCAGATGAGCGTAAGTGGGCTGTTGTCAGTGAATACAGATAGCTATGCTGGCGACCTAGTCGCAATATTTGCATGGCATTGCAGGTGTCAATAAATGCGCCTGCTCGTCGAAAACAGTCCGGGAGGCTAATTATGTTGCAATTATGCACTTATATCAGTACTTACAAGCCGATTTTGGAGTGCTAATCGTGCCAGGCATCGTTATGAAAGCGTAGAGGCATGAAACAATGAATGAACACTTGAGTGTCTTAATACCTATTTCAGGTGAGTTATGCTCCAATAGCGTGATTAATCATTCACTCATCAGTTCCAGTATAAAGAAGGCAAGCGTGTGAACGCCAATTTATAGGAATTTAATGGGTTGCCAGCACCATTCTCAATTCATATGAACTTAATGGGCTGCCAACAACAATGTCATTTTATAGAACCTTAATGGGCTGCCAACACCATTGTCATGTGCTTGGCTACCATTTGATATCTTAGTTTCTCACCACTTTGGGTGGCCATAGTCGTTTGGTGCGAAGCTGTTTAACTACACCATAGCCAGATCGGGTGCGTAATATGGTGGCGTTGCTTATTCCTATTTGACATCGGGGAATCAAATACATTGCCTTGTTCCGTGGGCCGCGGCCAGACGTCTTGGATCAGCAGTATTACATTTGACTCGTCTGGTATGCTAGCATGTATTACACGTATTATATGTGTACTATAGCTCCCTAGCAATGTACTTCATGATAGTATATCATGGCTTGCACATGGTAAAAGTACTGTGTTTGTTACGCCGTGGCATTCGCATGTCGGGATGTCCCTCAGGATCCATGTGAACTCAAATATATCCTTCAGAGAGGTTAGAGGAGGCGAACGCTATAAGTGGCGTCTCATTAAGGCATAATGTTGTCCGGGTTTTAATTGCACCCCGCCCACCCTTGCACGCTTAGCTTTTCCTTCGTGTACTTCGTGCTAGTTATATGTCCGTCCCGCTGTCTCGCGTCGACATGGTCACCTCGCCCACGCCATCCCGCCATACCTCGCCCACGCCATCCCGCCACACCTCGCCCACGCCATCCCGCCGCAGCAGAATAACGGTGAAACGCGCGTGTGCGGGAGTGGCTGCTTCACGCAGACACTTCACCTGGTGCTTCACCTGGTGCCGTGCTGTGTCGCCAGCTGCACAACCGGTGCGCCGCCCAGGTGAAGCCCGACTGCCAGCTGGGCGAGCTGCGCTGCCACGTGCTGCCCCCTACCGCCATCTGTCCGATCGTGCTGGACCGGCAGCGGTCGGTCAGCCGAGACCGGCGCAGCACTCGCCACGACGACAACCACGTGAGCTGGGCACGGGGGCACACCCGACCGGCATGCCGCCGGCATATGCAGAAGCACACACGCCACCTACAGACTCGGTCCTCCACCACCCCGCTCACATCCACACACTGGCACAGCAGCCCAGCATCCTCAGACATCCACACACTCACCCTCTATCACCCCGCTCACACTCGCACCCTGGCACAGCAGCCCCGTAATACCCTTAGATGCCCACACACCCACTGGTGTCGCTGGATCTGCGTCTGGGAGTGTTTGCTGTTGCAGGCGTTGTTGCTCGCTGATTGCTTCTCATCACGCATGCCTCTAAGTGATGAGGATTCCATTATGATACTGTTCTCTGGACCAGTTCGACTTTTGAGACTTTTGAAACGACAGCTCAACCCTTCAAACCTTTGAGCAGAAAGTTGAGCATTTCAAATCTTTGAAGCGACAATGGCTTCGCTGCGCTACTTGTGAGCAGTAACTGACGCGAAGCCTGTTTCCAGGGACCGATGTCATTTCAAATATCCCCTCCTGAGGGCTGCAAGCCTTTGATAGTATTTGTCAACCCCAAATCGGGTGGTCGACAGGGTGCCAGGATTCTCCGGAAGCTCCAGGTGAGTCCACCGATGGCAGCTCGACTCCGTCAAGTCACACGACAAGTTGACGCACAGATGTTCCGAACTCATCGGATACATACTGTTGTGCTGCTTCATTTTCTCTGTATAGGAATTCAGGATGGCAATTATTTGAAAGTTGGATACAATGGTCGAAATAAATATAAATATTCGCAGAAAAGGGCATGCAAACCATGGTAGAAATGGGTGCGAAATGAGCAGGCTGATTTTCCAATAATTCTGAACGGGGAACGATCAAGGTTTCTGTCAGTGGAGCGTTCATGAGACCGGCGAGGTGGCCACCGCGTGGGGCATCTGGATCGCCCCGGAACTACCGAGAACACTGAGCGGTTCTTCAGCTGGATCAAATCCGGGTACCGCTTGACGAGGCAGAGGATCATGACCATGACATGACCATGATATTCTCTCCTTCTGTATCTTCCACAGAATGCGGTACGGTTACAGCAGCTTAGCTTCGTGACGTATAAAATTGTTTCTCGAGGAACAGCATTCATTTGCCCAATGACGTCGCTATTGGATTTGCTTCAAAATGCTTCAGCCAAACATCCCTCAACTTCCAATCTCGCACATCCGTTGGTGAATGCACACTAACCAATTTTCCTTGGGCTTCCTTCTTAAATTTTGGTACATAAGTTATCGAAGACATAAGTTGATCTTCAATTCAATTAAGACATGCACCAATCCGATCGAGGAGCCCGCAATCCCCAGCACAAGGCGATCTGCCTTCTATCATAGCTGGCAGTAGACAATTTTCCAGAGCTCTGCAATAAGATTGTCCTGGTGTTGTCACAAGGTCATCCTGATGCTGCCATAAGATCGTCTTGATGCTCCCATAAGATCATTCTGATTGTGTCATAAGGTCATCCTGATGGTACCATAAGGTGATCCATATGGTGCCATAAGGTCATCTCGATGCTCCCATAAGGTTGCCCTGGTGCTGTCATAAGTTCATCCTGATGCTGCCATAAGGTCGCCTTGATGTTGCCAGATGAACATCCTGATTGTGGTCATCTCTATTGTGTCATAACGTCATCCCGATGGTTTCATAAGTTCATCCCAATGCTGTCATAAGGTCGCCTTGATGCTGTCATAAGGTCGCCTTGATGATCCGATCAGGTGATCTTGATGTTAGCATAAGGTCGCCTTGATACTATTATAAGTTCACCCGGATACACAAGCAACACTGAGCCTCAGTTGGTTGCTCAGTTGGTTGGAGCGCTGGCCTGCACTGGTCTCCCCTGTCCTGGCAACACAGGGTTCGAGTCGCTTCACGCGCTCGCATTTAGCCCCCGGCTGGGAGGGTCAGTTGGCAGCTGGCCCGATTAGGCTGGGGACGAGCTACCGGGCGGCCGTGTCGGTGCATTGACGGCACGTTAAACTTTCGGTACAATTATGCCGTTGAACTGGTATTCATGGATCGGGTGGTGGGGCCAGGGTTCACGCAACAAGCTCTGCTTAGCAATAGAACCCTGGTTTATAAAGCCACACCAGCAATAACTCGGATTAAATTTAAATAAAAAAGCATTGACGTCTGCCGGCGTCGCATTGACAAATGAACAAAGCCAGCTTACCGTGAAAGATGTGGCACTTGGCTCTGTTGTAAAACCATGGAGACCTCAAAAAGTGTTCGCATTTGGTACAAATCGAAGTCGTGTTGCTGGATAGAATTACAATTTATATTCGCAGCAAATGTTTGCGTTTGTCTGTGGAGTGCCAGTGCTAGATGTGGAGCTCTTTAGTTATGTGGGAGATCTCCGTACGAATTGACTTGATTGACTTGAATTGACGAATTGATCCTCTTTACTACTCGAAGCTGGTGTTGACATTGTACTGCCTCGTCGAGGAGTTATCTCGTATAATTGTACCAACGATATGCCATTAAAATTCACCCTCATTCTTATTCATGTTGCAGGGTCGACTCCTTCCAGACCATACCAGACACCAAAGCTTTGCCGAATACCTTTTACATAGTTGTATTGTGGTAATGCATTGCACACAGTTACACCGATAAATACTTCACGCATATAAAGAGAGAAAAAATACAGGCAAGATAGAAACATCACAGCAGGGACGTCCAGGTGCTTTGGATGTTGTATCTGTGATTTAATAAGCGAGTTACTGGTAAGTGGGCTGCTTGTAAGCGGGCTGCTTGTAAGCAGGCTGCTTATAGGCGGGCTGCTGGTAGGCGGACTGCTCGTAGCTGACCTCCGGGGTCGGGTACTCGGTCGGCACCGGGGTCGGCAGGATGTCGCTGGACGGCTGGTAGCCGTTCTCGTCGGCGACAAAGGTCACCTGGACGGGGTTGCCGTAGCCGTCGGTGTAGCTCCAGGAGCCTTCCTGGCGGTAGCTGTCCTCCTTCTCTCCGTACTGGTTCTTGCCGTAGCCGGGCAGGGGAACGCCACTCTCCTTCCTGGAAGTGGATAGCACCGTTTTATGTCGTGCTAGTTCCAGGATAGCACCGTTTTATGTCGTACTGGTTCCAGGATAGCACCGTCTTATGTCATGCTGGTTCCAGGATAGCACCGTCTTATGTCCTACTGGTTCCAGGTTACCCTGTCGTACGATCTCTTCTAATTGTATGCTGTGAAGCTACTTGAAGCTGTCGGATATACGCCATTGCTTTATTTACTTTCGGATATAACATGCATTGTCCATGTGACACAACACTGACCTGTAAATGCCGTTCTCGGTGGAGAAGTGAGAGCTGTAGGTGCCATCTCCCGGGTGGATGCTCTCCTCCTCGAGGATAGCGATAGGCTTATAGCTGGGTCCGTGTCCGTAGGACGGGATGGGAGCGTAGCTGGGCTGGGGTTTGTAGGCTGGGGCGGGGGCGTAGCTGGGCTGGGGCTTGTAGGCTGGGGCGGGGGCGTAGCTGGGCTGGGGCTTGTAGGCCGGGGCCGGGGCGTAGCTGGGCCGAGGCCTGTAGGACGGCTGGGAATGGTCGGCGGCAGCCACCAGGGCCAGAGCAGCGATGACGAACTGAAACGTAACAACGGTTGATATCAGTCGGTGTGTGAGGACGCTGAATTCGCGTTTGATCATAGACATGCATAACTGGAATTGTAGCTGATTCCGTTTATGTCCCGTTCCCATTGATGCTCTGCTTGGGAAAGAAAGCTCTCTCTCTCTCTCAAACTAATACAAAATCATTCTGAAGCTGACTGCTTGAAACTCGGTCTAAAATTGATCAAACATGCATGCAAGCCAACTAAAACTCGGCATGAAGCTGGCCACCTAAAACTCAATATGCAGCTGGTTGGAGCTGACCACTTAATTCCGGCTTGATAGCGCTGAAACCGTCAAAGCGAAATGGATCTGATCGCCGACGAGGGTCCGCACAAGAAACGACGCGAGGTGCGGCAGGACAGTCACGGGCATCATGAGGCGTGACAGGATGCATCACGAGGCGCGGCAGAACATTCACGGGCATCACGAGGCGCGGCAGGACATTCACGGGCATCACGAGGCGCGGCAGCACGGTCACGGGTGTCATGAGGCGCGACAGGATGCATCACGAGGCGCGACAGAACATTCAAGAACATCATGAGGCGCGGTAGGACGGTCACGGGTGTCATGAAGCACGGCAGGACAGTCACGGGTATCATGAGGCGCGGCAGGATGTATCACGAGGTGCGGCAGGACGGTCACGGGTGTCATGAGGCACAGCAAGACGAAGTGCGTCAGGACAGTCACGGGCATCATGAGGTGCGGCAGGACGAGGTGAGGAAGGACAGTCACAGGCATCACGAGGCGCGTTCCACGCACTCACCAACTTCATGGCGGTGTGTACGTGTCGGCGCAAGTGAACTGACACAGCTCGACAGCGGCCGCGTGGTTTTATAGCGGCAGGCCGTGGTAGTCAGCCACGCCCCCGTCTGGCCGCCGGCGGTCCCTCATCGACTGGTGGTCACTTGCCCGGCCGCGCTGCCGCGTCCGCCGGCTCTGCGCCACCGCCGCCGGCGACGCGGCGACGCGGCGACGCTCCTCTGACCTTGAACGCATCTGGGTCAGCTGCGGTCGGCGACGGTTGTTTAACTAGCCTTCAGCTCGGGGTTGGCGCTCTCCGGCCGGCCCGAGCTGCTCGTGGTCGTCGGGCGCGACGATGTAACACAGCGGCCGGGTCGGTGTTTACACCGGCTGTTAACGCGCACCTACCACTCGGTATCGCGCTCCAGCTGCACAGTCTATTAGACGTTCGTAATACGAGATAGTCATTATAGCATCGCAATGTGCTGTGTGCGCGCGGTGGCGCATCGCAATGTGCTGTGTGCGCGCGGTGGCGCATCGCAATGTGCTGTGTGCGCGCGGTGGCGCATCGCAATGTGCTGTGTGCGCGCGGTGGCGCATCGCAATGTGCTGTGTGCGCGCGGTGGCGCATCCAGCACCGGGAGCGACTAGCAGAACCGTTGACAGTCGAGTGCGACGTGAGACGGTGGCTGACGTCGACAAAACGCTGCCGAGGAGGCTTCCGAGCGTTCGTGGCGATTCTGTCGAACGAATCTTCGCATACCCATGGTATTCACATGCATTATTATGGCTGCACACATGTAGTAAATAAGCAATATGATTAGATGTGTGGTCACGTGTAAGGATTACGTACGTTCTTCTTCAGGAGGCGGAGCCATGGCACACGGCCATGGATAATTTCCATCGGTGATGCATGCGGTACAAATAGTCACATGATATACTCAGTACCTATGTGCTTCATCTGCATTGCAACATCCAAGGACCTATATTTTCATATATGTATGCTAGCTGTCATGTTTGGACCAGGGGATAAAAACGCGGCCTACGCCGTCTGCAGCAAGGATTGCAGCACCTCAGCGTTCGCTGGCGTGTGTGGGTCCCGGGGTACAAACGTACCATACGCCGTCTGAAACAAGGATTGCGGCACCTCAGCTTTCGCTGGCGTGGATCCGAGCGTGCAAAAGCGACTTACACAGGAATACTATCACTGGACGTAGGGAAATCAAAGGCTAACAATCCCCGAATTTAGTCGTAGCTGCAATGTTCAATTGTCAAAAAAGAATGTCATCTTCATATGCACTCCAGTCTCCCAGAAACTGACTTTTGAGATGCACCACCAGCCTCGTGTTCGTGCAACATCTAAGCATCTGTCCAATGACTGATATAAGTAAGTGTTTCGGGCTGAATTCATCAGCTCACGAACTTTTGCTTATTTTGTGTCTGTGTTCTGTGTCATGACGGCAGTTGCCGACTCTTGAAGGACCGTCACCAATACAACGAGCACTGCCCTTATTGAGATCTCCACTGACACCGTGGTCATTTCATCCCATTGAATGTCATCAGTTGTTTCTTGTTGTGCCCGTCCGAGTACGGCGTCGGTCGCATCAGATGGGGGTTTGTCGTCAGATGTGCTCTCCAGCTGTACCCGTTGTATTCTGTCGACTGTCATTGTCCTCCCTGACTTCACCTTTATGTCAATCCTGTATCCGGCTAAGTGCCCGGCGCAATACTCCTTCATGCGAAAATTAGTGAATAAGACAACACGAAACAGGGCTTCCTGCTGAGTGTGTTGACCCTCCCCGTCATTCGGGTCAGATTCTCACACCACGTCACGGGAGGCGGGTTATTATAACTTCCTGTGAAATATCGGCGCGCTGCCGCGCTCCGTTATTTCACTGTTCGCAGAAAACCTTGGAGAGGGAGGGGTAAAAAGGGCCCCCCAGGACGACTCGGGCTAAGGCGTGGGTCGTTGGGAAGCAACAGAGAAGTGAACCATGACTAATTTGTGCATTGCTGGGTGGAATGAGTGCGCGCCTGTCTGGCACCTGAGTGGGAAAAGTAGAATGTCTCCCCCATAGGGAAGGCCTATATCTTCCCTATATGCCAGACGCTCCTTAGCTACTCACGGCAGCTGACCTGCTCGTGCTTAAGCCTTGCTTCAGCATCGACCAGTTCTGCTGCCTTAGCTGTATGACGTGCGTAATTAATTCTGCGTACTTGCATTCACCAAATTTTGTTCATGCAGAACATGAGCCAACATTCCATTTCAGGTCAAGTATTGTTGTCATCAGACATTTCGCATTGTGTTCATTGGTACTTGAACGGTGAATAAAAAATTGTTGCAAATGCTTCCATTTATGCCCATCTGCACTGCGTCCAGAGACGTTCTCTACACCACATCAACGTTACTACGCGGAGCCGGGTGACAGACATAGTCTCTGTCTGTCTCCGTCTGACACAGCGTCCAGAGACGTTCTCTACACCACATCAACGTTACTACGCGGAGCCGGTTGACAGACATGGTCTCTGTCTGTCTCCGTCTGACACAGCGTCCAGAGACGTTCTCTACACCACATCAACGTTACTACGCGGAGCCGGGTGACAGACATAGTCTCTGTCTGTCTCCGTCTGTCTCCGTCTGCGTCCAGAGACGTTCTCTACACCACATCAACGTTACTACGCGGAGCCGGGTGACAGACATAGTCTCTGTCTGTCTCCGTCTGTCTCCGTCTGCGTCCAGAGACGTTCTCTACACCACATCAACGTTACTACGCGGAGCCGGTTGACAGACCTAGTCTCTGTCTGTCTCCGTCTGTCTCCGTCTGCGTCCAGAGACGTTCTCTACACCACATCAACGTTACTACGCGGAGCCGGGTGACAGACATAGTCTCTGTCTGTCTCCGTCTGACACAGCGTCAGAGACGTTCTCTACACCACATCAACGTTACTACGCGGAGCCGGTTGACAGACATAGTCTCTGTCTGTCTCCGTCTGACACAGCGTCCAGAGACGTTCTCTACACCACATCAACGTTACTACGCGGAGCCGGTTGACAGACATAGTCTCTGTCTGTCTCCGTCTGACACAGCGTCAGAGACGTTCTCTACACCACATCAACGTTACTACGCGGAGCCGGTTGACAGACATAGTCTCTGTCTGTCTCCGTCTGACACAGCGTCAGAGTGAGCGAGTGGAGTGCGGAGGCACTCACCAGTGCCACCGAGCACTGCACCGCTCGGCCAGTCACCGACGGCCGGGACGGCAGATCACAATCAGCAGCAGTCACGCCCGCGCCAACGGTCGGCTCGGCTGCAGTTAGGGTTACGTCTAGCATCACCTTCGAGCTGCTGATCGTGCAGTCTCTTCTCCCGAATCTCCTTGGCATTCGAGCGAAGGTACAGCAACGTAATTTCGATGCCGTCTGCATCACCGAGACCAGCCTTAAATTCGGAATCCCAGATTGTCGCATCAGTCTTCCCGGATATCGCGTCTTCTGACGAGACAGATAAATCGGCCGCAAGAGAACTGAAGGTGGCGTCGCCATCTACATCATGGACACCCTTCAAGTCAGCAAGATCACTACAGCTATGCCATTTAGCTCGTGTTCACATGTCTAATCTATCTGGCTCAGTGTGAAGCTAAGCAAAATGTTCCACAACCATCTACCTATCTACCGACCACCCCATATCTATCATCTATCTACCGACCACCCCCTCTTCTGTATCACCGACAGATAGCCCGAGGTTACATCGATATCGAGGAGCAGCTGCAGGCTGTAGTCATCGCACCCCTCCCGTCACATCGTGTTAGCCGGTTATTTAAACACCGACGCACAGACGAACCCAACAGCTCATCATCGTCTTCTCGATCTAGAGATAACGACTGTATATTCTAGTGCACCAGCCCTGCTTTTACCGCGTCGTACGCGGTCTGTGCTGGATGTAGTGCTCGTGTTTGTTGTGTCATATAACGCCGGTGTTCCACCTGTTTGCACTGTGCATCCCTGCGATTTCACCTCACACCACCGTCGCGCCATCATCTCCACTGCCATTCTGCGAACCAAACCCAATCATGTGCACAAAACAGGGAGCACTGACGCGGTTTGCACGAAGAGAAGTTTCCGGCCGATGATCGAGAAACTGATTGACAAGTGCTAGTCACGAGAAGGATGCGTGTGAACGGCTGTGTAGTTCGTTCTCAGATGAAATTAATAGCATGCTCGACGTACATGCCCCCGTCCGCAGATGCAAGGTTCATAATCCGTCCCCACCGCCTGTCAGCCATGACACGCTGGACCTGATGTGCCGGTGTCGAGAAGCTCCAAAGAACATCGACACCGACACTTACCACCATCTCAACACTTTGGTCAAACGAGCAATTAAGGAAAGACATGCGAGATTGAGACACCATCACTGAGCGCATCATCACAACGCCAACATCCGTATTGTATCGACATTTATGACCTGTCATAGTACCCAAACGCGGCCCGTCGAGTCGATCTGTCAATCTGACGCCGGACGAGCTGAACAGCTATTTTACATCTATTGGCACACAAACGCGGGACGCTGTCAAGGCTGGTTTAATCGTTCTGGCCGTCGGCATCTGAATGTCAGACTTCCGCGTGTACAAAATGGCTCCCTCGTCATCACACCGGTGATGCTCGACTAGCTGTCTTGTGTCTCACATTGGGTACTGTGTGCAAGTGAACGTGCATTGCAAAGTTACGGACAGTTTTCGACCTTTCTGCTGGGATTATCTCAGGTTGTCGGATACACGACCACATCTCTGGTGAGACAGAACACTGGGATGGCTTTGTGCACCTACGTTTGTGTCATATATCGACTTGTGCTTCATTCATGACATTTTGACATCCAATAAGCCATCTGTATTGCATTCAACTCCGACACACAGTTGCGCACATGTGGTCCGATGCCCTAAGCAGTCACATCACCAGTCGCTGCCCCGGGTCAGGAATAATCATGAAAAGAGGCAATACATGCGTCGTGCGGCGCAGCTATACCACCAGCATGCTATGTGCGGCGTTGTTTCCAACATGTTCCAACATCCAACATGTCGCAATAACTGCTTAGCATCAAAATCCGTAACGTCATCCGTCACACTTCACTTCATGCATGATGTGTGTTGTGCGAGTGTGAGCTATGCGTGTTGCGTATTTGTGTTTAATGTCAATACAACCACAATTACGCGCGCGCAAACACGCAAGCGTGTTTATGCTTGTGTGTACGCTTGCTGCGTACTTAATGTGACATGTACACTATACATCATGTAATGATAGTCGAAGAACAACCCTCATGTTGTGGAGCGATCTGACCCATGAGCAGAGAACTTCGAAAATTATTGCTGGGGCCCAATGCATAGAAACAATGAGTGTTGACAATTTGATTGGTGAAGTTCACATGATAGGATCCTATGCTAAGAGAGCAAGAAGTTGCACTGTGAGGCGAAATGGCCTGTGCCCCACCGAAAATGGTGCCTCAAAGCGAAAATGGTGAGGCCTGTGCCCCACCGAAGCATAGAAAACTCCACCCTTGACCTGACTATGGGCAACAAATAAATACCGTTCATATTTGTTGGATGCGGAATTCGTTGCTACGTCCATTGAGTAGATATAGGCGAGAAATGTTGGCTTGTAGGGTGTCCTTTATTATTCTGTTTAACTCATTCTGACGATGCATGGTACCAACAAAAACTGTTCGAATAAATAAACGAGAAGCAGGCGCAGATCCATGATGACATCCTGTAGTGCATGACTGATGACGTAGTATCATGCTGTAAGCTTAGTATTTTTGGTAAACGACTATTGATAGGTGGGCTGCTGGTAGGGGGGCTGCTCGTAGCTGACCTCTGGGGTCGGGTACTCGGTCGGCACCGGGGTCGGCAGGATGTCGCTGGACGGCTGGTAGCCGTTCTCGTCGGCGACAAAGGTCACCTTGACGGGGTTGCCGTAGCCGTCTGTGTAGCTCCAGGAGCCCTCCTGGCGGAAGCTGCCCTGCGACTCGCCGTACGGGTTCTTGCCGTAGCCGGGCAGGGGCGCTCCGTTCTCGGACCCGTAGATGCCGTTCTCGGTGGAGAAGTGGAAGTTGTAGGTACCCCGGAGACGGTAGTCTCCGGGGTGGACGCTCTCCTCCTCGAGGATAGCAATCTGTTTGTAGCTGTGCTGGACCTTGTAGGCTGGGGTGAGATGTAGCTGGGCTGGGACCTGTAGGTCGTGGCCGGGGCGTAGGACGGCCGGGGCCGGTCGGCAGCAGCCACCACGGCCAGGGCTGCGAGGATAAACCGAAAATAATGCCTTTATAACTGCAGGCATTACACATGAACACTTGATATGCCCACGTCCGGTGTGCAGTGTTCGTGTATCCTAGCACAGTGCGGACGCACGGCAAGGACCTGGCGCATTCTTGAACCTGTTGTCTCCATCCATCCAGAAGTGGCATGTAGTGGCACACCAACGCCCTGCAACGTCTCCCCTGCACACTCGACAGTTCCATGTTTGCATGGATGAGTGCGAAGCTGAACTGATGCAGTCTGCTGTCCCAGTGGTGGTTGCATGGTTGGAGCCGATGCTGTCCCGTGGTAGTCGGGCGAGCCGGCCACGCCCCATGTCGTGGTGGCAAATAAGTGCCGTCGTAGTCCGGTCATGCCATGGTGGATTGCCTCTCTGTGCTATGATGTGATGGTCACTCGCCCCGCTGCAGGCGAACTCCACATGGACCCTGAATTCGGACCATATCCAGTTTAGACGAGCCCTCAAGGAGTCCGCGCCACTTTCTCATCTTGTAGGTGAAAACAAAAGTGCCTATTGCATTCCGCTGGCTGATTCATTGTCATACTGTAACGTAGACTGGCTCTTCGGTGTTTGTCTGGGATATTGTTATCGGCGCCACAATAGGGAACAATTACTAGTGCCGTTGACGTTGCTGATGTGAGCGACTAATTTTAACGCGGATTATTTACGAGCAAGGGCGAGGCCTGAACGACTTTACTCCCGTATATATACAAGACTTAAACCGAAGCACCCACGCTCGCCCACTCCGACCCACCCGAATATAATTTCCGTTCGGAACCCGGGCAGTTTTTTATGGTAGTATATGAACTCCTAATTCCTTCACTCAGAATTAGATCTGCTACTTTAATTTTGATTTATACCAGCTGTCGCAACAATATTTTGTCACTCGCAACCTTTGCTGCGACAAAAGGTTCAGTCCCTCCAGCCAGCTGTCGGGCGAGCACCCACGTGTCACGTGACGTGCGTGCCCCCAGGCCGGGCGGTTGCTTTGGCAATGCCAGTCCGATGGAGGATGCCGCGCTCAACGGCCTTGTGGGGCATAACATGAGCAGGATGCATGATGGACAAGAATGGCCGTGACACGTTGCAGTATATATGTACTTTTGCAATTCGCCAGTGTATTTAAGTTCGAGATACCCTATATTCGGGATATATGACTTATTTCGGCAAGATTGCAACCAATCTTGGCTGAAGCGGATTGTTTTTTTTAAGTTGCATGTGCCGAAATTGGGGATGCTTTTTGCAACCGAGCTGTCGAATATGAACCGTGCATTCCAATTTTGAACATAAGGTGGCTCAACTTGTCGAAACATGCTTTACTTACTTCTGAAGTTCTTGCACCTCCACAAACATTTGGCGCAATAAGGTGACTTCATGGACTGCGCACTAAACTATGACTAAGACGGCACAGTAGCGATTCCTCCAAAAGACAACACAGTCGTGATCTTTCCACAAGACAGCACAGTTGTGATCCTTCCACAAGGTGGCACATTCGTGAAGCTTCCACAAAACAGCACAGTTGTGATCCTTCTACAAAGTGGCACAGTTGTGATCCTTCCACAAGCCGGCACAGTTGTCATCCTTCCACAAGTTGTCTGCCATGGTATGGTGACCGAGCCTATCTATGCCTGTGACATGCCCTCTTGCCCTCGCTCGTCCAGTGCCTCCGATGGTATGCTATGGTGGAACTTCGCACACCATGACAACTCGTCTGCAGACGCTCGGCTTCACGTGGGTGGATGTTTCATTTGCGTTGATTTTACAATGATAGATATGCTATTTGGTGTGCATAGATTAATGCGCACACAACAAAAGATAACCGTCTGAATAGTTGCATCGGAATTACACGGACCAGAACCGCTGCAAAATAGAAAGATCGTGACGAGCCGTGCCACTTATTCTATGTCAACAGGTTAACATACTACATTAGTATGGGATCCGTGCATTGTATTCGTCAAAGTTGTCCAGTTTCGGGGGGGGGGGTGGTACAACCAATATCAGTTCACTGGGATTGGTGTCCAATGCGCCTATGCAGAAATAGGAACCAAAATTGGATGCACGCACCTCAAATGATAGTGCAATGTGTGGTCAACTTGCCGACATCGGTCGTGAGTATTTTTGACCTACGTGCATATCCACAGAAATTGGACACAATAAGGGTATGTCTCCACGGGTTGCAAAGAGTTCACTGTGTAACTCATGTAAACTTGTCCTTTATTGTGTTCACTGCTGGGCTCCCCCGGCTCTCCATCCCTCAAAATCGAATCTGAACTGCCAACGATGAGACTGGGCTAATAAAGATCAGTCCAACCTCCGGCACCCGAGAATGTTGTATGCCGGTATCCTCCGGCACCCGAGAGTGTGGTACGCCGGTATCCTCCTACATCCGATAGTGTGGTATGCCGGTATCATCCTACACCCGAGAGTGTTGTATGCCGGTATCCTCATACACCCGAGAGTGTGGTATGCCGGTATACTCCTACATCCGAGAGTGTGGTATGCCGGTATCCTCCTACATCCGATAGTGTGGTATGCCGGTATCATCCTACACCCGAGAGTGTTGTATGCCGGTATCCTCATACACCCGAGAGTGTGGTATGCCGGTATACTCCTACACCCGAGAGTGTGGTATGCCGGTATCCTCCTACATCCGATAGTGTGGTATGCCGGTATCATCCTACACCCGAAAATGTGGTATGCCGGTATCCTCCTACCTACACCCGAGAGTGTGGTATGCCGCTATCCTCCTACATCAGATAGTGTGGTGTGCCGGTATCCTCATACATCCGAGAGTGTGGTATGCCGGTATCCTCCTACACCCGAGAGTGTTGTATGCCGGTATCCTCATACACCCGAGAGTGTTGTATGCCGGTATCCTCCTACACCCGAGAGTGTGGTATGCCGGTATCCTCCTACACCCGAGAGTGTGGTATACCGGTATCCTCCGCACCCGAGAGTGTGGTATGCCGGCTTCCTTTGGCACCCGAACCTGTGATTTGCCGGTATCCTTGACACCCGAGAGTATGGTTTGTAGGTATCCTGCCGTCTGCTCTCGTCGCACGTGGTGCCGCGCTGCGTTTTCATCGAGTGACTTCATTGAACGTTATTTTGGAACCTTGTTGATTTGTTTTTGTTGATTTGATTTGTTGGCTTGATTTGTTTTTAAAAAGAGGGCCGCGGAAGCTCCGACGGTAAGGAGTCGGACTCATGATCGTAAGATCGTGGGTTCGAATCCCACAACCGGCGGGATTAACGAGTCCACCCGCGATCAACCGGCGTGAGAGGTTGGCGACGCTATGTGACCCAGCAGTCGGATTCGTTGTAAAAGAGCTACTACTACGATTCGCTTAAAAGCCAATCCTCTTGATCTTCGGATCGCCAGCCATCAGTACCCCAGTTGTAATACAGCCTAGATCCACCGGGATCAGGATCAAGATCCGGCGTCCGGCATCCGAGCGTGCGGTCACGGCGGCCTCGTCTGGGAGAGGGAGCCCAGAATCAACAACACATGGCGCGGTCGGTGCCCTCTCCTGGTGACCTCGCGGGCACGCAGTGCCCGGTGATTTCGTGAACAGTTCGCGTGGCCATGAACAGTGACAGTGGCGGGTCATGGCCTGGCGTGGCCTTGAAAGCTCTGTCCCTCACACATGCAGAATACCAGCGGGCGCACGTGCCGGAGGGCAGCTCGGGACCCCGCCAGGAGCAGCAGCCGTGCAGGAGGAACTGTCGAATTCTGGGTCCTGACTCCGTCTTTGACCGTAAATTTCGTGTCGAAGGACATCGCCACACCGATTTGAAATCGCTTATCGTTGAATCATGAACTACATTATTGGGCGCTTCTGGTATATCGTCATTCGCTTTTGCGTGCTCCTTGATTTCGAGTGATTTACAGTATTTACAATCATAGACATCAAATCCTGCCGTACGGAATTGCTAAATATTATATTTTCCATTCCTGTACGATTTACCAATAATGAAGGCTAAATTTGCCTATGTCAGTTGGAGGCTTGGTAGCCTCATGTTGCGTGGCTTCCCAGTGCATCTATGTATAAGGTTAAATACTTTAAGTGCAAAAATTCACATTGGACAGAAATATTATATTACGCATTTATCTGAAACTCGAGGAAAATTTGAGGAAAAGCATTGCATAGTAAATGCACAAAGCAAAAAAAAACTACAGGTTTTTGCAGGCATAGTAGGTGGAAAAGATGTTTGAGTTGCGCCGCTCAATAGCGGGCGGGCTCATTGTAAGCGAGCTGCTTGTAGGCGGGCTGCTTGTAGGCGGGCTGCTTGTAGGCGGGCTGCTTGTAGGCGGACTGCTTGTAGGCGGGCTGCTTGTAGGCGGGCTGCTTGTAGGCGGGCTGCTTGTAGGCGGGCTGCTTGTAGGCGGGCTGCTTGTAGGCGGGCTGCTTGTAGGCGGGCTGCTTGTAGGCGGGCTGCTTGTAGGCGGGCTGCTTGTAGGCGGGCTGCTTGTAGGCGGACTGCTTGTAGGCGGGCTACTTGTAGGCGGGCTGCTTGTAAGCGGGCTGTTGGTAGGCGTGCTGTTGGTAGGCGGGCTGCTGGTAAGCGGGTTGCTTGTAGGCGGGCTGTTTGTAGGCGGGCCGCTTGTAGGCGGACTGTTGGTAGGCGGGCTGCTGGTAGGCGGGCTGCTGGTAGGCGGGCTACTTGTAGGCGGACTGCTTTTAGGTGGGCTGCTTGTAAGCGGGCTGTTTGTAGGCGGGCTGCTGTAAGCGGGCTGCTGTAAGCGGGCTGTTGTGTAAACGGGCTGCTCGTAGGTGGGCTGCTTGTAGGTGAGCTGCTGATAGGCGGGCTACTGGTAGGTGGGCTGCTGGTAGGCGGGCTGCTGATAGACGGGCTGCTCGTAGCTGACCTCCGGGGTCGGATACTCGGTCGGCACCGGGGTCGGATACTCGGTCGGCACCGGGGTCGGCAGGATGTCACTGGACGGCTGGTAGCCGTTCTCGTCGGCAACAAAGACCACCTCGACGGTCTCGCCGTAGCCGTTGGTGTAGCTCCAGAAGCCCTCCTGGTGGTAGCTGTCCTTCTGCCTCCGTACTGGTCCTTGCCGTAGCCGGGCTGGAGAGCGCCGCTCGCCTTCCTGTAGATGCCGTTCTCGGTGGAGAAGCGAGAGCTGTAGGTGCCATCTTCTAGGTAGATATTGTCCTACCCAAGGATAGCGATTTGTTTGTAGCTGGGCTGGGGCTTGTAGAACGGGGCCGGAGCGTCGCTGGGCCGAGGCCTATATGTCGGTGCCGGGGCGTAGCTGGGCTGGGGCTTGTAGGCTGATGACCATTCGTAGCTAGGCTGGGGTTTTTAGGCCGAGGCCGGGGCGTATCTGGGCTGGGGCTTGTAGGCCGGGGCCGGGGCGTAGCTGGGCTGGGGTTTGTAGGCCGAGGCCGGGGCGTAGCTGGGCTGGGGTTTGTAGGCCGAGGCCGGGGCGTAGCTGGGCTGGGGTTTGTAGGCCGGGGCCGGGGCGTAACTGGGCCGGGGCTTGTAGGCCGGGGCCGGAGCGTATCTGGGCTGGGGCTTGTAGGCCGGGGCCGGGGCGTAGGGCGGCTGGTGCCGGTCGGCGGCAGCCACCAAGGCATGAGCAGCGATGATGAATCTTTCCAAGGAATATATTGCATTAAATCGATGTATTGATTTCACTTTGCGTGTACTTCAATTCCAGTTGTTTTCCCTAAGCATGATCGTTTTGGAGATCATAGAAATTGTGTCCACTCAAGCCTATGTGCCATCCCACCCGGTGTCCCGAGTCGGCGACCAGTAGCGAATCCTCTCAGGAAGCTCACCAGCTGCATTGGTAGGATTGAGTGCGGAGCGGACCTGATGTAGTCTGACATACCACCAGCGGTTATGTTGTCCGAGGGGAGTACCACCACCTGGAAACGAGTGTCTGACCACAACCCTACGTCGGTGTGAAGCAGGCCCCAATAAACCTTCCTGTCGGCTTGTAATTGGCTGCCTACCGTTATGTTCGGCCACCATTCTCGCTTCAGATAATTTCACACCAATCTTGAACTCGCATTCAGACGGACATCTAGATAATGCGAGTCCACAAGACTTGCAGGTAAGACTTCTGTCGCTCGTGAAACTGGGTAAAACTACAATGAAAATGAATTATCTTATCTCTTAGCAATTTATAGGAAGACTTGCACGCCTTTTGGCACAGATGACCATAATCTGGTTGGTCAAGGTCAAAGAACATGCACAATCAATGACGAAAGTGATAACGCAGTGATTTAACTGCTTTGTCCCAAATGATACACTTGCGTGAACCAAAACAATATGTTGCCATATTTCACGCAGGAAGTTATTTCCATCCAGACGATATGAGGCCAACTTCATTGAATTTTATCTTTTTTTCAAACAACACCTCACCGTATTTCAGCTGCCTCATATGTGCCCAGTTTAATAAATGTCACGCACTATCACACCCCGAAGGTCAAGGCTACAGGTCGATTTAAAAATTGAACTCACAAAATTAGGCGATTTTCGATAGATATGCGAAATGCACTACTGTAACTCAGAGATATTGCCCAATTCATGATGTTTTGAGCTGGCCTCTTCACCCCACACCTCATTGTTTGTTGTTGAAATCGAAGCATAGAATAATGACGTGCGCATAATTAGTCTGTGCGATTCCTCGGTGCCCCTGAGGAACGGCCAAGGAGCGATAGCCCCGGCCAATTTGCCGGTGTCACATATCAACAGTGTCTTTCGAAGCTTGCAATACAGTGATGGCCAATTCAAATTACATAAGCGTGTATATTAAATCGCCTTGTTCCACTTTTATCCTTTGGCTATCTCGGAATTTTCAGAAGAGAACAATGAAGTCGTGATCTAAGTTCTAGTAATCCGCTTTGATCCATGGCGCGCTGCGAACTACATTTTCTGAAATGCAGAAACAATTTGTTTATTTAGCTTTCGAAGTCAAAATTCACTGGCGTTTTCTTTAATGTTTGTGATGAACGTTTGACCTGAAATGTGTTGCTAATTGTAATGCCTATTATGACTAAAAATCGCAAATTGGTGCCACACTGTACACTTTTCTACATAGCTAAGTTACCTAGCTTATCATTTCTAGATTTCCCCAGCCATTTAAAGCAGAAAATGTCGAACATTTCAAAGTTGCTCTTTGACAAATTTAGAAAGATAAAAACTATCCACATATTTGTTTGAATTTTTAAAATATGTGGTTCGATGCGCTTCTCCATTCTGAGAGCGAAGCACGTTTATTTTCCAAAGGGTCCAACAAAATTTGCTCACGATGGCCGTAAAATATGCAGGACAAAGTTGCTCCATGTGATCGCCCCAGCCCAGCTCTGTTCACATTGGAGTTCACAACTTTTTGGCACAGAAGCACGGCACAATGTGGCACAGAAACGCTCTGTGCCACATTGTGTTGTAAGTCATGGGATATTTCGAAATACCAGATCACAAAGACTGCTTATTGGCCGACGCTTCTTAGCTGTCCTCGCAACTTAGAAGAGGACAATGACAATGAGGACAAGGACAGTTCACATCTACGAAGTTAACACATATTTGTATACTATTATATTGATGCCATTTTGATGTTGCAAAACCTTGAGTTGAATTTCTTTGCCACGTCACATGGCAAAGGTGTCTGCCACGGACATCGGACACACAGCTAAACACGCCGCGGCTCAACAGAGCCTGAAGCAGAGGTGCGCAAAACGTCAAGAATGTCACCTACAAGCATTGAAACCCATAAATCTGTCACATTTCGAAACCGTCGTACGTCGTTTCCCATACAAACGTTTGGGAACTGCGCCGCAATCGAACCCTATCAACTGTCACGGCGTATCTGTGACAGCCTGCTGCGCCATGGTTCAGCCTAATAGAGCTGGCGGCGTGCAGCCGATATTGTGCACCGGGATCTGTCCCAAAAGAATTAGCACTGTCAAATGTCCTGTTCCGAAATTGCAGTGATAACTTACCGAAATATAAGCGAATAGGTTGTGAAATAACCAAAAATATACTGTACCTGAAATATTTTTGCGTTGAAATGTCTTTCCTGAAGTGATATATCTTCTTTATGTGGTGAATACTTTTCCTTCTTCGAATAATGATTATCTGTCACAACAACGGCACAGTTTCAGCCAATATCTGTTACCGACGCTGGTAGGCGAGTTGGCAGGTTTGTGCACCTCTGGCCTGAAGCGTCCCACTGAAAAGAACAAATACTGACTGCTGCAGATATGTTTGAGCATCTGACGAACGAGTTTGTCATTCGCGTCCGGTTCATGTTTGTGTCAAAGGTCGGGAAGCAATAGACGGCACGAGTCAGCTCATCAAACGCTTCTCCAAGACCATGACAGTAAAGAGCACGCAAAATACAAGTTTGCAAAACACCAAAAACACCGCGACCCAAAACACTGAAGTTTCATGAATTGTCAACGAGTGTAGGACAAGTGCTGAAGTGAAACATCCGTGAAAAATCCGTGAAAAATTCGTGAAAAACATGGCGTGAGTACAGTGATTCGAGCTTTAGTGATGTATTTTAGGGTGGGTATACTCTGTTGCCCTGAGTTGTTGCCGTACCCATGCTCCGAAACTACGGAACTGAGTTTCATCAAACCGTCACCAATCGATGCATTGGGATCGATTTACTTGTAATTTTTTAATACGGTGACTTTCACCGTAATGTAAAACTATTAAATTACCCATTAAATTAGAAGCGGCCATTTTGACAAATGTTGCGGTGCCCATGCTCCCAAACTGCTGGACTGAATGTCATGAAACCTCCATCAATCGATGCAGCATGGTCGATTTACTTGGGACTTTACAATGTGGTGACCTTGACCTTGACGTAAGGTCGCACAATTTGTACATCTTTATTTCCATTGTTGCGGTGCCCATGCTCCTAAGCTACTGGGCATAAATTCATGAAACCTTCACCAATCGACGTGACGTGGTAGATATACTTGGGACTTTTGAATATGGTGACCTGGGCTTTAGGTCAAGGTCACCAAAAAGCACAAGATCATTTTAAAGACAGTTTGCCACGTCCATGCTCCGAAACTACTGAATCAGATTTCATGAAACCTTCGAAAATCAACGTGACGTGGTCGATATACGCAGGACGTTTGATTATGGTGACCCTGGCTTTAGGTCAATGTCACCAAAATACACAAAATCGTTTTTAATGCTTTTTGCCACGCCCATGCCCCGAAAGTACTCTGCCGAAATTCATGAAACCTTCACCAATCGACGTGACGTGGTTGATATACTTGGGACTTTTGAATATGGTGACCTGGGCTTTAGGTCAAGGTCACCAAAAAGCACAAGATCATTTTAAAGACAGTTTGCCACGTCCATGCTCCGAAACTACTGAATCAGATTTCATGAAACCTTCGAAAATCAACGTGACGTGGTCGATATACGCAGGACTTTTGATTATGGTGACCCTGGCTTTCGGTCAATGTCACCAAAATACACAAAATCGTTTTTAATGCTTTTTGCCACGCCCATGCCCCGAAAGTACTCTGCCAAAATTCATGAAACATTCACCAATCGACGTGACGTGGTCGATATACTTGGGACTTTTCAATATTGTGACCTTGGCCTTAGGTCAACGTCATCAAAATGCTTGAGCTGTTTTTAAGGGTTGTTGGTCCATGTAGGTCGGCGCCCATGCTGCGAAAGTACTGAAAAAAAGCTGGCAAAAAGCTTTAAAAAGTGATTTTGTGTAGTTTGGTTATCTTGACCTAAAGCCACGGTCACCATAATCAAAAGTCCCACATATATGGACCACGTCACATCGATTTTCGAAGGTTTCATGAAATTTGATTCAGTAGTTTCGGAGCAAATAGTCTTAAAATAGTTTTGTGCATTTTGGTGACCTTCACCCAAAGCCAAGGTTTCACATATTCAAAGTTCAAATATTCAAAAGTCCGAAGTATATTGACCACGTCACGTCGATTGATGAAGGTTTCAAGAAATTCGGTTCAGTAGTTTAGGAGCATGGACACCGCAACAATGGAAAATAAAGATGTACAAATTTTGCGACCTTAGGTCAAGGTCAAGGTCACCATATTGTAACGCCCAAGTAAATCGAGAATGCTGCATCGGTTGGTGGAGGTTTCATGACATTCAGTCCAGCCGTTTAGGAGCATGGGCACCGCAACATTTTCAAAAATGGCCGCTCCAAATTTAATTGGTAATTTAACAGGTTTACATCACGGTAGGAGTCACCATTTTCAAAAGTCCCAAGTAAATTAATCCCAATGCATCGATTGGTGAAGGTCTGATGAAATTCGGTTCGATGCTTTCGCAGCATGGGCACGGTAACAACTCAGGGCAACAGAGTAGACCCACCCTGTATTTTATCAGCAAATGACTATCACAATGCTGTGATATAACTTTCCAGTTCATAGTAGCGAAAATGGATGTAAATATTTTGTGGTAGCGCGTGCATTAGTGCCTACATGCATCCGTCTTTGTTTATCATGAAAAGGCATTGGCGAGCATGTGACCTTAGTAAGTATGTTTTTCATTATTTCCAGTATTCTCATAATACATGTCCCGTTTGTATGCTCCAAAATTGGCATGCTTGTTATAGTGGCATGATATTAGTACACGTAGCAATTTTTCTGGAAATGCTCATTTTTCCTTTGTATGAATACCGATCCAAATATATTACAAGAGTGGAAGTATTCCTATAGCTTTTCGCTACACGGACACAAGCGGGTGGGTACTATTCAAAGTGTGTGGTTTGAGGGGGTAACGCAGGGTCGTATGCCAACAAAGTTTCCCTGAATTATCAAATCTTGTCAAAGCGCCCTGAAGCCCCCAGTGTCACAAATTGCATCATTTGTGTTGCACATGATGTTACCGTTAACTTAAGATCCTCGGGGAGCAATTTTTTTCACGATTTCAAAAATTGGAAGTGCTTTGTGTCCAGGAAGTATCGATCTGTAGTTTCAAAAATGCAAGCAAACAAATAACAAATTGATTCAAAACAAATATTTTTCCCAACTTGACTTCAAATTTTAAGGAAAACAAATGGACGTTCTGTTGTAATTGATCGAATGCATTACCAATGCGTAGATATTTTCACTCAACTTAGCTATGTGCAATATTACACAATTTGGTCCCTATCTGCAGATTTTGACACTGCCAGGCTGAAAAAAATAGCGAAGCATGTCAATTCAAACGTAAGTTACAAAGTGAAAACGGAAGAAGAAAAAAACCACCCCTTTCATATTTTTTTGTCGTAAAGACCAAACTTGATTTCTGCACTTTGTTCAAATGGAGTTCGGAGTGTCGCTCGGGTCCAAATAGATGAGGGACCTTGTGTCAAGAAACTACGACCGGAATTGTTTCCACAAACTTCTACCATATTCACAGGTAATGAATCTGACATGGACTTATATGAACTATGCTACATGTCTAAAGTAACGCATTCTCATCAAGTGACCCTCAACATTTCCCGGAGAAATGACTTAATGACCGTTGCTCTGATTTGCGTAAGAAACATCCTGATTAATTCGGCATATGCAATTATCCTGATGGATTTCGAGAAAAGGCCTACATTTAGTATATTATTTTCGGCCTATCACTGGTCGAATTGTCATGGTATTCCCCAAGAAGACCGCACGAGTGCGCATGTTTTGAACACCACGTTTCACCTTTCCAACAGGGCACTCGTTAATTTACCTGCTGGGAATAGCATGCATATATATATATATATATATATATATATATATATATATATATGCATATATACACATATGTATATATGTACATGTATGTACATATGATATCATGTTTATGTATTCTAGGGCTGTTCGTATTTCACGAAGTTCAAAGTTCGCAAAGAGATTGTTCCAATACGACTAGAAATAAAAGGTGTGGAATTTCCTGGCGCTTGAAGTGATTCGCCATGCCGCATCGCACCTGACATTGTCAGAAATAACGGATTTCAATGAACATCTGACTTTCCACAGCATTGAGGGTGGTGTGCTTTGGTTTGTGCCCACCTGCACGCATCACAGATTCTTCTGTCATTTCTGACTCCACTGGTGCCATTTTCGTCGATGTCCATTACGGATTGGTGGTATTGGCTCTGGTCAAGTCCTTCAGCCCGATCCCTGAGCTGGCGGAGTCATCTATTAGTAGACGGGCTACTTCAGGGCGAACCGCATCTAGATGCTCTTTTATATCACGTACATGTCCAATATATAGCAGTTAGTGCAGCCTCGCTACCTGTGGGCAAGCTGCTTGTAGGCGAGCTACTGGTAGGCGGGCTGCTTGTAGGCGGGCTGCTGGTAGGAGGGCTGCTCGTAGCTGACCTCCGGGGTCGGGTACTCGGTCGGCACCGGGGTCGGCAGGATGTCGCTGGACGGCTGGTAGCCGTTCTCGTCGGCGACAAAGGTCACCTGGACGGGGTTGCCATAGCCGTCGGTGTAGCTCCAGGAGCCCTCCTGGTGGTAGCTCGGCTCGCCGTACTCGGGTTCTTGCCGTAGCCGAGCAGGGGAGCGCCACTCTCCTTCCTGGAAGTGGGTAGCAGTCTGTTACGCTGCATTCGTTGTAATTATTTCAATCGCATACGCTAACGCCTTGTCTTGTGTAGTGAACGGCCATGCTGGTATGCATGAGTCAAGTGGCACCCGGCGCTGTCAGCTGTCCTGAGCCCGGGGCGATGCTCCAGCAGTTTGGCAGCGCGGTCTGTTGTTGAGGGCGGCTGGGTCGGCGGCGCGCGCCAGTGACCGGTGGCCGGTGCTCGTGGTCTGATTACGGTGAGTCCTCTCTCATCAGTCGTGTCGGTTCGTTCGGTCGCTAACTACTGCGAATACACGCCCTTCCCCGTGCTCGGCACTTACTTTCGGATCGGCAACTAGAAGCTATTTCGGCTGTAAATTGCGGATACTATGCCGGGGCACGGGGATGAAGAGGGAGAACCGCGGGAGGCGACGCCGGTCGCGAATGGATCAGTGAACTTCGCACAGGCGTCGGGGACCCTGGGTGTGGCAGGCCCGCGTAATTTCAACACGCGCCACATACCCGAGTTTAGCGGGACGGTGAATGTGGCCGAGTGGTTTACGCGGGCAGAGAAACTGTGACGACGACGCGGCGTCAACTTCGTGGACGTCATCCCGGAGCGGCTGACGGGGCAGCCTTCGCCGACTGGGAGCAGCTACCCGACAAGGCGCAGGACTCCATGGCGGCCGTCCGCGACGCGTTATACGACGCGTTCGCGTTAAACCGACACGCCGCGTACGCCACCTTCCAGGACCGAGAACTGCGACCTGGGGAGTCCGTGGACGCCTACTTGACGGACCTGCGCCGCCTCATAGCGCTGGTATCGGACGAGAAGCTCCCCGAGTCCATCCTGGACGCCAAATTCATATCGGGACTGCTAAAGACCAGCTAAAGGCAGGTACGCATGCACAGCGGATGGAGCTGCCGAGCCTCGTCCGCTTGGCCCGGGAAGTCCTTAGCGATGAACATCACGAGGTGCTGGCTGCGGCAGCGGCGTCGCGGCCCGCGCCCCCGCCGTCTCGTCAAGAAGCGCGGCGGCCACGACTACCGCGACGCTGCTGGACATGCGGGAGGGAGGGTCATCTCGCCGCGGCCTGCCCAAACGCATCGGGGGACGCGTCAGCGCGAGCGCCGTCTCCGGAGCAGTAGATCGCGCCCTTCCGGTCGCCCGGATGCAGGTGGACGGCAGCGAGCGACGCGTGTTGGTGGACTCCGGATGCACCGACACGCTCGTGTACCGAGGTTGCTGTCGGCGGTGGACGCCGCGGACGTTGGAAATGAGAACCGTGAACGGGGGAACGTTACGGTGCAGTGGGTCGGTCACGGTCAAGGTGGAATACCAGGGCAGGCGAGTAATGCTCGCGGCGCTGGTTGTGCCAGACCGCCCGCTGGGTGTGGACGTGGTTCTGGGAATGTCGGGCATCACGGCCCTGGGTGGCATCAACCTGCGGACACCGACAGACGTACGGGTGAGCTCAACTGCCGTGCGGCGGCAGTTGAGGTCGACCGTCGGGACTTGGCCATGGATGCGGCGGACTTCACGGCGCGATTCGCCGCGTGGACGGGCGAATGGACCGTGGCATGGATGTGGGCAGACGGGAACGTTCCCGAGAGCCTGCAGAACCGAGTCGCAGAGTATGCGGTACCGCCGGCGGCTCGGCCGGCGTACGACGCTGAACTGGAGCTGTGGATCCGGGAGGGATGGCTGCAGCGGTATGACGAGCAGGTGGATGGCCCTGCCCGTGGCCTGATACCTCTGATGGCGGTCCAGCAGCCGAATCGGGACAGGGTGCGCCCTGTCTTGGACTACTGTGAGTTGAATGGCCACATTACCGCACACACCGCGAACGCGGACGTTTGTGCTGACCAGCTTCGCCGCTGGCGACGGCACGGCGCTCGCGTCGCGGTGGTGGACCTGCGGAAGGCGTACCTTCAGCTCCGGTTGGACCGGCGGCTGTGGCCGTATCAGATGGTGGAGATGCGAGGCCAGAGGTATTGCCTGACTCGCGTCGGCTTTGGGCTGAACGTCGCGCCGCTCGTCATGAAGGCCGTGGTGGGGTGCTGCCCTACGTGGACGATCTGCTGGTAGACGAGGACATTGTCAGCGCAGACCACGTAGTGGAGCACTTCGCCCGGTACGGTCTGGTCTGTAAGCCGCCGGAGCGGGTGGCCGAGGGAGCACGACTGCTCGGGCTACGGGTGCGCGCGGACGACGGAGAACTGTGCTGGCGCCGCGACAACCCGGTGGCCGCGCCCTCGGAGGTGCTGACACGTCGAGTGTTGTTCGCGTGGTGCGGCCAGCTGGTGTCCCACCTGCCGGTGGTGGGGTGGCTGCGTCCGGCGGCCGCGTGGTTAAAGCGGCGCGTCAACGTCCTGACGGCAGTCTGGGACGACTCGACGATGGACGCCGGGCTGCGCGAGCAGGTCGACTGTGTCGCGGTGCGGGTAAGGGGCGCCGACCAGGCACGAGGCCCCTGGCAGCTGAAGGGGGACAAGTTGGTGGTGTGGACGGACGCCAGTTCCCTTGCTGCCGGAGTCGTCCTGGATGATCCGGTCGGTGGCGCCGTGGTGGACGCGAGCTGGCTACGGCCGTAGTCGAAGGCGGCCATGCACATCAACATGGCCGAGCTGGACGCGGCGCTCAGCGGTGTCAACATGGCGGTTGCGTGGGGGGTTACCACCATCGACCTTCGCACCGACTCGGCCACGGTTCACAAGTGGATCGATGACGCCCTGAGCGGCCGCTCTCGCCTGCGGACTAAGGCGCACGGGGAGATGCTTATCCGCCGGAGGATCGAAAGTCATTCGACAGCTGGTGGAGGAGTTTCGCCTGAAGATGACGGTCGGCCTGGTAAAATCCGCGAACAACCTGGCGGACGCACTCACCCGTGTGCCAAAAGAGTGGCTTCGACTGCTGGACCCAGCGGCTTACGCGCCACCGGGCGCCGTCGCGGTGGCCGTGGGCCCGCGACCAGACGCCGACCCCGCCCGGATACGTGAGGTGCACGAGAACACCGGGCACCAGGGGGTCCGCCGGACGCTCTGGTATGTGCGTCGGAGCGAGGACGTGCGTGCCACCCGGTTAGCGGTGCGAGCGGTGATCCAGCAGTGCGATCTGTGCCAGTCCATCGACCCGGCACATGCGCGCTGGCAGCGCGGGTCACTGAGCGTGCCGCTGACGTGGGAACGTCTAGCCATCGACGTTACCCACTACCGGAGCCGGTCGTACCTGACGGTGATCGACTGTGGGCCGTCCCGGTACGGGATGTGGCGGCTGCTGCGCCGTTCCAACGCAGCCGAGATCACGGGCCAGCTGGAAACCATCTTCCTGGAACGGGGCGCGCCAGCTGAATTGCTCTTCGACAACGCGACATAATTCCGGGGTCGTCGGATGGCTGCGTTCGCGGCGCGATGGGGCGTCCGGCTGTGCTTTCGGGCCGTGCACGAGGCGGGAGGTAACGGCATTGTCGAGCGCCATCATCGGACAATTAAGGTGAAGGCGGCCCGCCAGGACTGCACCATCGGTGAAGCGGTGCACCGTTACAATGCTACGCCTCGCGACGGTGTACGACCCTCCAGCGCTCCGGCAGCGGGGCTCTTCAAGCGAGCTGGCCGGGACTTGCCGGTGGCCGCCGGTGAGCAGGGGCCCAGCCGGACGATGCCCGTGGCGAACGACGGCTCTGAGCGTGCGCGCGACGTTCCAGGTCGGTGACGCCGTGTGGATACGACGCCGAGGTCAGCCGACGCGGTGTACGGAGGTGTCGCGGCGAGGTGTGGTGACGCGGCTGCTCCCGACACCGCTGGTGGAGGTGGACGGTGCCCCGTGGCACGTGCGGTGTGTCCACCGGCGATTCGGGAGTGAGGACGCCGGACCAGACGGGAGCGCGAGCGAGTCGGAGGACTTTGACCCACCGGAGGAGGTGATGGAGCAGCCGCGTAAGGTGTCGCCCAGTGCGGGTGGTAGAACCGGAGGCTACCGGCACCGCCGGATGCGTGGGCGACGGCAGAATTGAGTGCAGACCTCGCGGAGGGCGCGGACCGGGCGGAAGAGTGTGAGGACGATGCGTTTATGACCACCCGAGCGCTGAATGTGTGGTCACGGAGGACGCGCGGGATGGGCGAGCCGCGCTCCGGCGAAGTATGCGTGTGAGGCGGGCGCCAGTCGAATTGTATGGCTGCGGTGTACCAAGTGATTTGTGTATACCGGACGACGATGATGATTATTGATAATCAGGTGGAGGTGTAGTGAGCGGCCATGCTGGTATGCATGAGTCAAGTGGCGCCCGGCGCTGTCAGCGGTCCTGAGCCCGGGGCGATGCTCCAGCAGTTTGGCAGCGCGGTATGTTGTTGAGGGCGGCTGGGTCGGCGGCGCGCGCCAGTGACGATCCGGTAATTCGAGGGGACGCGTGGCCGGTGCTCGTGGTCTGATTACGGTGAGCCCTCTCTCGTCAGTCGTGTCGGTTCGTTCGGTCGCTGACTACTGCGAATACACGCCCTTCCCCGTGCTCGGCACTTACTTTCGGATCGGCAACTACATCTTTTGTGAAAAGTATTTTGAGAACTGTACAATCCGAAGGTTTTGGTGCTGATGGTCGCTACTGTCTTCGCTACTGCGCCACAATTACCCGTAAGGTGCGGAACAAATGCAGGCCACTGTGTGCCACATGATAAAGCGTTTGACGCTCTAATATTTGTGGAACTTAATTGTTGTATTCTTCAATCATATAGGTCAGCAAGTGCCATTCGAAGGGGCATAGTCCGGCACCAGATCTTCAGAAGTACCTGACATCGCCAAATTCCCTCCGGTACGATGCCAAGCCTGTTCCAGGTACAGCTGTGAAACAGGCAGTGCGGTGTACCATAGGTTCTCGCGAGTCTGCTTCCATATTAAGTAACTTTACAGTTAGCATCACGCCTAGCATCACTTGGCTAGCTGGATGAAATGACCATTGGCCACTATTAAGTGAAGTGGAGTTTGTCTGTGTGTCGGTTGAATACCTGTGACACGTCATGCTTACCTGTGGATGCCATTCTCGGTGGAGAAGTGGAAGTTGTAGGTGCCGTCTCCGGGGTAGACGCTCTCCTGGTCGAGGATGGCAATTGGCTTGTAGTTATGTCCGTGTCCATAGGACGGGGCGGGGGCGTAGCTGTGCTGGGGCTTGTAGACTGGGGCCGGGGCGTAGCTGGGCTGGGGCTTGTAGACTGGGGCCGGGGCGTAGCTGGGCTGGGGCTTGTAGACTGGGGCCGGGGCGTAACTGGGCTGGGGCTTGTAGACTGGGGCCGGGGCGTAGCTGGGCTGGGGCTTGTAGACTGGGGCCGGGGCGTAGCTGGGCTGGGGCTTGTAGACTGGGGATGGGGCGTAGCTGGGCCAAGGCCTGTAGGACGGCTGGGGATGGTCGGCGGCAGCCATCACGACTAGGGCAGCGATAATGAACTGAAAGGAACATTCAGAAGTTATTTCCAGTACTTTTGGGGATACAAGGTAATACTGAGCCGATGGTCTTTCAGGTGAATCTGTGCTCGAGGTTCATGTATATACAGTCTGGTGTGCACATGACCACCTGTGCCACCTGTGCCATCTGTGCCACCCGCCCCAGTGACAATGTAGTGCAGTTTACAGTCTGGTGTGCATTGGTCTTGATCACCTGTATCACCTGTACCACCCGCCCAGTGACAATGTAGTGCAGTCCCATGTCCTTCACTACTCACTCACCAGCTTCACGGTGGCGGAAGTGGGTTTGGGGATGAACTGATAGTCCATCGCGGCGCGGCGTCATATTTCGCCAATTGTCCTTTCACGCCGACCTTGAACCTCCGTCGAGTGGAGCATATTTAGACCACCGATCATTTGAGGTAAACAAAGTCTGACTTGGCTTTCCGTGTTGACACCGAACAGAAAAAGCTGTAATAATGTTGGTGATGATGGAAACCAGTAGATCTTCAGCACTATTATTGATGCCCGTTGTGCCGAACTTCCACATGTCATGCCAGTTAGACTGGTTTTCATCGTGAATTGTTGAATTTAGTGTGCCTGGTGTTCTCGGGTGAGAGTAAGCATTGTGTTGCATTAATCGCTCCAGAAATTATTGATGGATACGCATTAAAAAAAAAATTACTTTACCACGCGGCTACTAGTGGAGAGAGCTCGGGTAGTTGCATTACTTCTGGCACCCACGGTACGGACACCAGCGGCGATGGCACTGAACAATATCGTGCAAATCGCACGTATAATCTAAGTAAGTTACCTCTGGACACAGATATATTGGGATTGCTTGACAAAGGCCCGAATTTTGCGTTAGCTCAAAAAGTAGATCGTAGCTGCTTGGAAAAGGCAGAATCAGGCGTAGAAAGGGCAATCTATGGTTTGCGGTGGAGGAATGTGAGGGAGACAAAACAGCAAACTGTACCTCAGGTACCGCAGGCAGGCTTATTACAAAGCACCTCTAGCACAGGTTATTGAAAGCTTCGCCCCATGTTTCCCGACACTCCTGCATACCATCCACCGAGAGCCACAACTCATTAGAATCTGAGTTGAAAGATTTAAAAACAAAAGTTATAAAAGCATATAAATATCACAACAAAGCATCGAACAAAATGTTGGACAATTATGCGAAACAGAGGGAAGTACTTCGGGAAATGAAAAACAACGATAATGTAATAGTAAAGCCGTCAGATAAATGCAAAGGATTCGTCGTGCTAAACAAAGCAGATTACATTGAAAAGGCCAGGAAAATAACGGACGGTTATCAGAGCATTCCTTCCCAACCAAACCCTACCAAACGTCTCGAAATCGAAACATGTACTATCATCAAGGAAACTTTATCAGGGAAGTTACATAAAGACACAGTGTTATCTCTCCTTCCTCATTCCAGCCGCACAGCGGAATTATACGTACTCCCAAAAAACCACAAACTAGAGGTTCCACTGCGCCCTATAGTGTCGGCGAGTGGTGACCCCCTAGACAAGTTATCTTGGTTCTTGAGCAAGATTCTTGTCCAGATACTAGCGTTGGTTCCCACCCATCTGACAAACTCGGAGTCGTACCTACAGAGGGTGAAAGAAACGTTTCCTACCAAACTTCCGGAAGGCAGTATTGTTTTTACCATGGACGTGAACAATTTATATGGCAGCATTCCGATAAAGGAGGGAATAGATGCTGTGATTCGTCTAATCGAGGACAATCTGGATGATATTTGTCTTTTCGGGATTGGAGTACAGGACTGTGTGAAATTACTAACACATATTTTCAGCAATAACCTCATACGTTTTGGTAACTCCATGTACAAGCAAACAAAAGGAGTGGCTATGGGTAACCGATGTGCACCTCCTTTAGCGATTGCTTTTATGCACCGCCTTGCGTCGATCTTCTTAGCTTCGTATGATTTGAAACCAGCTCTCTACATGAGGTATATAGACGATATTTTCGGTGTTTGGACACATGGCTTGGCCTCTCTGCTCGACTTCTTTGCAGAAATTAACCAACAACACTCCAGCATCAAGTTTACCTTAGAACACACTGGTCATTGCAGTTCGATTCCTTTCCTTGATACGTTGTTTGTAGTTCAGGCTGATGGGAGCTACACCACCGAACTGTACTTTAAACCAATGGCAGCCCCCATCATATTGCACTATGATTCGGCCCACCCGATGGCCACTAAAAAGGCCGTTTTAACATCCCAAATGAGGAGAGCAGCACGAGTCTCCTCTGATACTATTTCATGCGAGCGGAGCCTTGCGAAGATGACAACTCTTTTCCTGGAAAACGGATACCCAGCATATCGGGTACACTCCGCCGCTCGTGCTGTTCACCCTCACAACAGGAGTAGGATAAGTGGGCAACGTCGGCATCGAGCGGGTAACAATCCCAACTATGTTTACATGAGACTTCCTTTTGTCGATGACCAACTATGTCGACGGGTAAACGCAGCCATCCGTTCGTCTCATCTAAACCATGTTAGGGTTGCCTGGACGAGCGGACCTACGCTCAAATCTTACCTGGTCCGCTCAGCCCTGGAAATGCCGCCATGCCCTGCTGGTAGAAGAACGTGCCACACATGTATCAACGGGCTCAAAGGTAGATGCACGCGGAAAAACGTAGTTTATAAAATAACGTGCAACCGCTGTCTTGGAATATTTTATGTCGGTGAAACCAAACGTGGTGTCAGAGATAGGTGCAATGAGCACTTGGGAGATGCCAGACTTCGGAGAGCATACACACCTTTAGGCGAACACATGATGGACAAACATTCTAACATGGAACACAGCGACACTAACACAAACTTCAAAGTAGAAATTCTAGCAACAGCCAGGGACAACGCTGATCTGAAGGTCCTCGAATCTCTACACATACGTAATCTACGGCCGCAACTGAACACGCAAACGACGTCGTGGTATATCACAAAAAATTACATAAACATACATTATATTTTATGTATTACGCGTTATATTGGATATATGTCTATATATGTGCGTGAGTGTATGCATCGATATCTATATGGACCATCGGCTCGGGCTTCCTCAGAGGATTCTATCTTGACATAGTTTGTTTCTAGTTTGGAGTTTCTTTAAGTGTCTGCACCACTGAGGAGGCTTTTCTGCATTCCACGTGTCTTTTTGCACGCTTTTTTTCCCGCGTGTTTTTTTTCTTCAATTGTTAAGCTTGACATTTTCTTATCACTCCTGACGATGGCCCCTGGCCGAAACGTTGAGTAATAAAGTATAATCCTTAACGTTACTTTTGATGTCAACTCAGCACCTCCTGGTATATTGAAGGTCGTATATTTTCTTTACACGCAATGTATATATATATATATATATATATATATATATATATATATATATATATATATATATATATATATATATTTATAGAGACAAAACATGTATTAATGTCATTGTTTATGATACATGCTATGTTAATGTCGGTCATTGACTACACTTGGCCTTTCCAACACAAATGGAGGTCTCTGAAGTTTTGATATAATTCCCGCTCATGCTTGCCGTGTTGGTGCTCCACAAATACAGTCCACGCACATATGGCGTACTAAGGCTGGTAGCTTCTACTTGTACTGGTACGTCTGGTGCTAAATTCCCCAAATCTAGGCGGTGTTGGGACGAATTAATCACATTGTCGTGCGTGGTAGGGGCCAATTTCCGTTTTCCTTAAGGTTTTTCGCGCTCTATTTACGTACTGCGCCAGGACTGCGAACCTTAGTGTTGGAAGCTTGTTACACCTACTCATTGCATGCATCATGCGACAGTCAATCGGTTCTTGTCTGACAAGGGCGGCACCAGGAAGTGGTTTGAGGAAGCATGTGCTGCCATTTCTACTATATGTCATTGCTTTTGCATCATGATTAGTCTATACTGTGAATGCTGTATGAAACGTGACATGCCAGGCGGTTGTTGATTCATTATCCAGCGACTTTATGTTTGATGATATAAAGTTCCACACAATCAGTTGCGCATATCCAGGGCGTCAGCATTTCAGATTCGTTGCATGGCGTATCTCGGAATTAGAGTGTATTGGAACCAGGATCAGGGACTCACTTCATTTTGGATGTCAAACTAATTTGCATTCAAATTAATTGTCCCAGGGGAGAATATACACGTAGATATATGTATATAGGTGAGCCTATAATGGATACACACACACACACACACACACATATATATATATATATATATATATATATATATATATATATATATATATATATATATATATATATATATATATATATATATATATATATATATACATATATATATATATTATATATATATATATATATATATATATATAAATATTACCATATATAACACGCATCACAGATTCTTCTGTCATTTCTCAGTACACGGTCCAATTTTCATCGATATCCACTACGGATTGGAATTGTTAGCTCTGGTCAAGTCCTTCTGCCCGAGCCCTCAGCTGGTGGCGTCATCTATTGGCTGGAATACCAGCTTCTGAGGAAGCTGCAACTTCGTAAATGCGATAGAAGGTGACAGTGACAGTGTTTGGTCGTTTATGCTTCCAGACACATGCCATTATTGCGAAATAACATGGCTGGAGATCCCGAGTGGGTCGGTGGTCTGGACCCCCTGGTTTGGTACCCTGCTAATTTGAATTTGTCATTTTCCCTATTAAATCTGAAAACTTTTCTTGAAAGTAAAGATTTGGCGCCGTATCTTCATGAGAGATTTCCACCCATGTGAAATAAACCATCATGTATTGTGCACTATGACCTTTGTGATAACGAAAGCTGCATCATTCCTCTAGTATATATTGAATGATATATGAAACGTGACATACTATGTGGTTGTTGATTTATTCCCCAGCCACTTAGGGTTTAATGATATTAAGTTTCACACAATTAGTTGGGAAAATATCCAGGGCGTCAACGTTTGAGATTTGTTGCATGGCGCATCCCGAAAGAGTGTACTTGAATCAGGATCAGGGTAGACTTAATTTGGCATGTCTAACTAGTTTCCATAATAATTGATTGTTCCAGGGGGAATATACACGTATACATATATACCTATATATATAATATATACTGTATTGTTTTATAAATGCATTGTATATATGGGCATTTTATACATATACATATGTATATATTCATATAGATATAATATATATATATATATATATATATATATATATATATATATATATACGTGTGTGTGTTTGTGTGTGTGTGTGTGTGTGTGTGTATGTGTGTGTCTACATGTGCATATAATATTAAATCCATTTTATATTAGGATTGATCTTACTTCATGAGGCTCCGCGTTCGCAAGGGGAAACCCACTCAATTGGTGCCAACACAGCTGAAAATGAAAGGTGTGAAGATTTATCGCGATTGAAGAACGATTCGACATGGCGTATCGAACTTCTGATTCAAGGCATGCGTTATATGCCTGTGGATAATGTGTTTCCGCTAGTCTATGCGAGCCCACTGATAGGAATTCGATGCAATATGATTTCCTTTGCTGACATTTAGCGCTGAAAAAAAAATTGTGCTTTTCATAGAACGTAGAAACAGGCTTCAACTTATGATCGTCGATTGGACTAGCCTCAGATTCTTTGTCATTGGAAGATGAGTATTCCAGATTTCACAAAGATGCAAGAGTCAGATCAAAGAAGCAAGAGTAATTCAGACCTCTGGTTTCTACTTAAGTATACATATAAGAGTGCATTGGCTGTCAACTTGCATTGTCCGACGCCCTTTCCTATGTTAAGTTGACGTTGCTAGTGCGGGGTTATTCGATTCGGGATTGAGAGACTCGCTAAGTGAGTCGAGGGAGATGATTAGTTACTAAGAGTAACTAATCATCTCAAATTCTTGGAGTCAATTTGTGATCCCATTCAAAGATACATTAAGCTAACTTCATAATATAGTTGCATTTTATTATTCAACTGTCAGATATACATAAATACTTTGAGTACGGGCATGGTTTCAATATATACACCGCATGATGACAAATGCAAGAAATCACATATAATGACATTCATGGTCGATGTGCTGTACTTCTGACTTAGTAGACGGGCTACTGGTAGAGGGACCGCTTGCAGGCACTCATTCATATCACGCACATGCCCAATGTTCAGCAGTTTGTGCAGCCTGTGGGCAGGCTGCTTGTAAGCGGGCTGTTGGTAGGCGGGCTGTTGGTGGGCAGGCTGCGGGTAGGCGGGCTGCTCATAGGCGGGCTGTTCGTAGGCGGGCTGCTGGTAGGCGGGCTGCTTGTAGGCGGGCTGCTGATAGGCGGGCTGCTGATAGGCGGGCTGCTGGTAGGGCGGCTGCTTGTAGGCGGGCTGCTGGTAGGCGGGCTTCTCGTAGCTGACCTCCGGGGTCGGGTACTCGGTCGGCACCGGTGTCAGCAGGATGTGGTCCGGGGAACTGTGGACGGCGGCTGCTTCTGTTCCGTCCGGTGTTCGTCTTGTCGCCAGCAGGACAGACGCACACTGTTGGGCTTTTGGCGTCTGAAGCCATGCGGACCTGATCGATTTTTTAACACCTTGCATCCGGTGTTCACTATGTGGCAGCTTCCATCACACAGCTGGTAGGGAAGGGGAGAATGTTTTTATATGCCTATCTTCACAGTCAGTGAGCCCATTCTGCTCCCTCAGGCGGATAATTGGTGTCAGTTTTTGCCATAGCGTCGAATATGTCGACCTGCTTGTCAGTGATGATGCCAAAGGCAGACTTAAGCTCCGCGGGGCGTTGCTTCAGTGTTAAGTTATTTTGTAGTGAGGGAAGGTGTAACGTTGTGTGGAATTCCCACAGCGGTTACGCTATGCCGCAGAGTATATAGTTGTGGGAACCTGTGTCTCTAAGTAGGTCGTGGTCCAACGTGGTCTGGAAGCTTCATACACAATGGAGCAAATCTGAATTAATCGTCACGCAGAGCAAATCGATTCAGATCAAGTAAAATGAAGTGACGCCGGTTTTGCTGTATCTTCGATATAGGTACGTACTCTGTCGAAGCCGTGTCCAATGCAACGCCAAGCGTTGTCTAATCAGAATCAATATTAGCGTGGTGAGAAAACGTCAACAGGCTGGCTTCACATAGTACGAATTCAGAGCATTTGATCATGGTGCAACTGTTGGTCACTTCTGCTGCTGAAGCTGCACACCGAACACATAAACTGCAGATATTACCGATAGGTGGCAGTGTCATCGGGTGGTGCGTATCGGTGCAGTATCGGGTGGTGGTGCACGGCACCGTACTGTTGCAGACTGGGCTTCCGGAATACGATTTGTGTGATGAAACTGGATGTGATCTGTGACATCGGCTGGAATAATAGTATGTAGACACTGTAGACACTGTAGGCACTGCGCATGGAATTCTTAAATCGCGAACAGTTTTTGCTTCTGGGGAATTGCTGCGTTGCATGAACACATCAATCAGATAGTAATGTTTGTTTGCACTGCCGTATGCCACTGCCATTTCTGCTGCTACTTTCACGAAAGCAAAATTTTCGAACCTGACGTCTTCATTACCACCCATCACGCGACCTAGAATAGATGCTTCACGGGGGAAAAGAACCAGTGTCGGAAGCTGAGAGTCGACGTGAGGGCGAAGAATGCATTACTGCTGCTACTGCTGATTACAGCACCTACCTTCACAGCTACAATAACAATTTTATTCAATATGTACTATGCTCTGCAACCATAAGTTAGAAAACCAACCGTACTGTGATCTTCCACCTTCTCTTAACTTGTCCTCTCCTTCCGGTCTTGCGTCCATACCAGGTGGGATCTGGTATTTGTATCTATCTAATGATATCGAGGGTAAAGTTTTCCTGGAGCCAGGTAGCCATGGGTAGGGAGCCAACAGCCATCGCATCCATAATGCATCTCGGGAGTAGGTACAGCAGCCATGGAGTGTGTGACAATGGTACATCGTCCAACTGCTTTAACTGCGTTTGACGCATCTGGTCCAACGAGTTGAACAAAAACGCCATGCCAGGTCGCTGGACAGCTTGCCGTGACCTGACGCCACCACCGTCACTCTGGTATCGCGCAAATAGTGTTCAATGGTGGATGGATAACTTGTCAGTTGATCACTTAATTCACCTAATCAATTACTTCACACCAATCAGCTAGTTTACACAAATCAGTTAATCACTTGTTAGTTCATCGGCTGGCAGGCTTAGAGCCAGCGCGTCTGTTGCGACTGGCCGGGAAACATTTCGCACTTGTCAACTGCTGCAGGTTGCGAGCAACACAAGTGGGCCCAAAGCTAGGCCTCGGCACGACCCGCACAGCTGGGCCTACAGCCAGACCTTGAAACAACCCACACAGGTGGGCCCACAGCCAGGCCTTGGCACGACCCGCACAGCTGGGCCTACAGCCAGACCTTGAAACAACCCACACAGATGGGCCCACAGCCAGGCCTTGGCACGACCCGCACAGCTGGGCCTACAGCCAGACCTTGAAACAACCCACACAGATGGGCCCACAGCCAGGCCTTGGCACGACCCGCACAGCTGGGCCTACAGCCAGACCTTGAAACAACCCACACAGATGGGCCCACAGCCAGGCCTTGGCACGACCCGCACAGCTGGGCCTACAGCCAGACCTTGAAACAACCCACACAGGTGGGCCCACAGCCAGGCCTTGGCACGACCCGCACAGCTGGGCCTACAGCCAGACCTTGAAACAACCCACACAGGTGGGCCCACAGCCAGGCCTTGGCACGACCCGCACAGCTGGGCCTACAGCCAGACCTTGAAACAACCCACACAGATGGGCCCACAGCCAGGCCTTGGCAGACCGCAAGTGGCCTACAGCCAGACCTCCAGGTGGGCCCACATCCAGGCCTGGGCACGAACCGCACAGCTGGGCCTACAGCCAGACCTTGAAACAACCCACACAGGTGGGCCCAATCAGGCCTGGGCACGAACCGACACTGGCCTAAGAACTTGAAACAACCCACACAGGTGGGCCCACATCCAGGCCTGGGCACGGACATGTGGGCCCACAGCCAGGCCTTGGCACGGCCCGCACAGGTGGGCCCACAGCCAGGCCTTGGCACGGCCCGCACAGGTGGGCCCACAGCTAGGCCATGGCACGACCCGCACGTGGGATCATTGGTCGACATGTGTGCAGTCACGGTCTGAAATTCCGAACAGGAGCTAGGTGTAAATCAGCTTTGGTCGGTTGTGCCTGGAGGCTAGACCTACCTGTCACTCAGTTTTGAGCTAGTTTGTACACAACAGTAATATTTGGTGGCGTTCGAATGACAGGTCTCGGAGGGATTTGAAGGTCCTCTGTGTGTAAATTGATTCGAATAATTGAAGCTCATACTGATAGTACTTTTGCAGGGTGATGTTTTGTAATGCAACTGTTCCCTACAACTTCACCTGACGACCAGGCCACGCCGCCGAACAACTTGGGTTGACTCGTCACATTATTTAGGAATTACCGTCAATGCATGGCGCTGTTCTAGGGCTCTTTCGCTGTAACTTCGTTTAGTGATGATTCATTCGTTTTTTTTCGTGCCAGGCATCCTTCAGCCAGCACTAAATCTTATGAACAGATGAATCTTATGAAAGGAAGGTAGTTTGCACACAATCCGAGCACCAACGATTACAAGTTGATTTGACCATACACAATATAGGTTTCACAGTATCCAATATTTAGTTTTCCACGTTCCAAGACAACGCTTGTGTTTGCTGGCATTGTAAGAAAATGTATTTTGAAGAAATGTATGTAGCTTGCCTTTGCGACCACCAATTAAAACCATGGCGTCGCCACCTCATCTGAAACCATGCGTTGCCATGAATGTCTTTTAAGTTTTGGCCATGAATTGAATTTCTTGATCTGGCCATATCATATTGTTCGATACGTGGATAAATCAATTGAGACATTCCTCTTCTTGATTGATATTGCAAGTCTTACTTTGGAAATGTGTGTCAGTGATCAGTTTGAGTTATAAATAGATACCTTTGGTGCTCTTTCCAACAGTGGACACACGTGGTATTGTGGCGCTGTCTAAAGATGTATCTTCAAATTATTGAATGCACGGGCCTACGCTGGATGGATGGATTGGACTGGATGGAATTTTATAATTATCCTATAATTGGATGGAAGGTTGAAATGAGCTTAAGTACGTGCATGTCCTGAAGGTCCTGCATGTCCTGCATGTGCATGTCCTGAAGGCACATCCTGGTTTTCTGTGACTAGTATTGCTTCTCTGTCACCTGCGGTACTTTCGTCTCTTACCACAGTAATTGAGAGCAGCTTTTTTAGAACTCTGGAGACAAGAGTCTGGCTACATCCGAATGTTCTGGCTATCTCCGAATCTTCCCCGATTGCCTATGCCTATACATAAAACATTGCACTGCTACATCATCATATACCCTGTGTTACTACATAAGCTCTTAATTTCCTTGATGCGCTGATTTCAACAATGAGCATGCCAGTACAATATTGTGGTGTCATTTGTGAATGAATCATCCAATTTTTGAATGCATAGGAGATGACTGTGGGACGGAACGTTGAAAGCGATCTCGGAACGGGCATGATCAATAGGTTTCTGAAACATGTGCATTAAAATTTCACAAGCCCGGAATATATCCCAAGGATTGGCTTCGAAAGTCTGCCGGTTCTGACCGCATTTTCTGACCGGGTTTTCGGTCTTTGCCTTTACCACCTCTAGGACATCAGTGTTTGTATAAGTGTTTCAACACATCAGTTTTTTGCGCTGTTGAACTGGCACTTCGGGTCCTGGTATCTCGATTTTCCCCATCTAGCTGACCTTCCATCATCCATCTCATCACAATACCTGGCGGTTCGCCTGATCACCACATTTCTTCTTGTTGGCTGAAGATTATCATGATATTGCGATGGCATGTATTATTTGCACATTTCTTGCTCACAAATGACGGATGCAACAAATAAATAGACGATCACTCACAAGGACAGGCATCATAGTGACTTACACTTGGATAACAGCAACTGTGTCGATGTATTAACATCTTACGCATGCGAGCTGTATGTAGGCGGGCTACTGGTAGGAGGGCTGCTGGTAGGCGGGCTGCTCGTAGCTGACCTCCGGAGTCGGGTACTCGGTCGGCACCGGGGTCGGCAGGATGTCGCTGGACGGCTGGTAGCCGTTCTCGTCGGCGACAAAGGTCACCTCGACGGGGTTGCCGTAGCCGTCGGTGTAGCTCCAAGAGCCCTCCTGGCGGTAGCTGCCCTGCGGCTCGCCGTACTCGTTCTTGCCGTAGCCGGGCAGGGGCGCTCCGTTCTCGGACCTGTAGATGCCGTTCTCGGTGGAGAAGTGGAAGCTGTAGGTGCCATCTCCCGGGTGGACGCTCTCCTCCTCGAGGATAGCGATCTGTTTGTAGCTGGGCTGGGGCTTGTAGGCCGGGGCCGGGGCGTAGCTGGGCTGGGGCTTGTAGGCCGGGGCCGGAGCGTAGCTGGGCCGAGGTGCGTAGGTAGGTGCCGGGGCGTAGCTGGGCCGAGGTGCGTAGGTAGGGGCCGGGGTGTAGCTGGGCCGAGGTTTGTAGGTCGGCTGGGGCTGGTAGGTGGGGGCAGGAGCGTAGGTTGGCTCAGGTTTGCTGGTCGGAGCAGGAGCGTAAGTGGGAGCCGGAGTATAGGTGGGCGCAGGTTGGGGCTTATATACTGGGGGCGGGGCGTAGCTGGGTCGGGGCCGGTAGGTCGGGGCCTGGGCGTAAGTGGGGGCAGGAGCGTAGGTTCGCTGAGGCTGGTCGGCGGCTGCCACCAGTGCCAGAGCAGCGATGATGAACTGAAACAGGACACTGTATTAGAATCTCGCTGTCAAATGTACGTTTCGAAAATGGTTGACAATGAGCCGTATTGGCGTACAATGCATTGATTGGATTGTTTCACTTCCATGACAGGCCTTATGTACCTTTTCGTCTCGGCCAACATTGTAAGCGAATTGCACGAATACGGTGAGCGTGCATATGAATGTGAACGATTCTGCGAAACTTGTTGGTGTAAACGACTGTCTGGCATTGTATGATGACAAGATATGAAAATATTATCAAAAATTGGTTTGTTTCAGTCCTATATCACTTATTATATTTTACGATAAATCTTGGCTGGCATGTCATCCGTCAATCTCTTGAAATCCGTCATGGCTAATAAATATATGCAGGTTATTATGTAACCCTCGATCCATACCTGGCATTTTGGCACCCAAAATTCCTGCGCATTTCGCATGAGCTAACATATCCTGATCCAAGTAATGGATTGTGCAGTCCACCATCGGACAGTGCTGCCGGGGCCGAGGGCCGCCGACAGAGGCGTGACGGCGGGCGTACTCACGGTCTTCATGTTTCTGCGGCCGATGAGGTGATCTGGTGCGGCTGACTGCGGCGGTCAGCGTTATATAGTGCGCCGAGCAGGGGGCCCGGGGGCCGACCACGCCCGCCCGCGCACCGGAGCGGCGGCAGCCACCTGTGTGTAACCCGGCGTGTGCCTGGGGCTCACCAACTGCCGCGGCCGGTACCAGTCCGGGGAACTCTGCCGCAGTAGCTGAGTACTGACCGGGGAGCGCCACTGCCGCGGCCGGTACCAGTCCGGGGAACTCTGCCGCAGTAGCTGAGTACTGACCGGGGAGCGCCACTGCCGCGGCCGGTACCAGTCCGGGGAACTCTGCCGCAGTAGCTGAGTACTGATTGATTGATTGATTGATTAAATTGTTTGCTTTTAGTTGGCTTACTTCCTCGCTATGGCTTACCTCCGCGCTACGACCACTTTCTCAGTGGATCACCATACCTGACATGTTGTAAACGAGAGAACAATGGGAAACGTGTGCATTTATCTATCCAGCTGAGAGCGGTCCACCACAATGTGGGGAAGCTCAGTAAGCTATACATATGTGTACATATATATATATATATATATATATATATATATGTGTGTGTGTGTGTGTGTGTGTGTGTATGTGTGTGTGTGTGCAGTAATACCGATCAATTAGCCTTGGACCGACGTGACAATGACGATGTGCACGTGTCGCGCCTCGGGCCCTGCTCGGACGATTCACTGGATCCATGGGCCGTCGGAGATTGCGCCAGCTACTTTGGTCTCGCGCAATATGCCTGATCGTATGGCAGTATCAATCAGGTTATCAGGGCTGGGCCGACGCATTGTTGCCGTCGGCTGCAAGGGAGCTCATACAACTGTGCCGCGATCATGGGTCGTTCTGTGCCTGTGGTCTCTATTCTGCACCCGAACCACTTTGCATTTGACATGTCACTTTGAATTCTGATTTGATACCAGATGTTCAAGGTGAGAGGTTGGCCTTTGTGGGTTAAGTCTGGCTGGGGGTAAGCTTAATTTAGTCGATGAAGTTTGTTTTCAGTGGATTGATCTTGATGATGTGATTTCAGGTGGTCTGTGAACACTGATTATGCTATGTTAAATGATATACAATGTTTAGCTGTATTGAGTTCAGAAAAAAATGTTCTTTTTCAAGGAATCGTACTTGAAAGAATGTAAGGTGCCGATAGGAAAGTATCAAGTTGCTTAGAGGCTCGGACTGCTCCATTTGAATTATGACTTAGTTCGGTACCGCTTAGCATGTTCCTTGAGAGGAGGAATTAAACTTGATCCTTTTTTTGTCAGAAAATTATAATCGGTAGTTGTTGGGCACCTACCAAATATCAGAAGATATTCACCTTAGTATGACTGCCTTATATTTACATACCGGCTTCTAGAGTATGCAACATCCATTCCTACGCCCTTACATGTTTCGCAAACATGAAGCAGTTCCAACTCTCTTGAGAGAAATATGTTGATGAATGGGCGTTCCAACAGCACCGTTTCCGTGAACATGTCCAATCAAGAGATAAATCATCGCACAACCAAGAGTCGGCTGTTGAAGCATTGTTTCATCCCCATGCTCTCCACGAGTGCATTATTCGGGCGAGTTTCAGTAGCAAGTACTTTCAATCATATTCAGACATCAGCTTGATATATTATAACTAGACAAAGTGAATTTCATGAGCCTGTCAGCCTGGGAAGCTCACAACATTTGCAAGATTTCTTGGAAGGTTAAGTTGGCACATGGGTAATGTGGGATCAAATAATGCTAGTCGGAAGCTCAAAACATCTGTAAGGTTCCTGGGAATTTTATCAGAGTTGATATATGGGTAGTGCGCGATTAAATAATGTCAATTGGAAGCTCACAACATCTGTATGGTTCTTTGAAAGTTCAGCGGAGTTGGTACATGGGTAGTGCGCGATCAAGTAATGTCAATCGGAAGCTCACAACATCTGTAGAGTTATGTGGAAGGTTAGCGGAGTTGGCACATGGGTAGTGCGTGATCAAGTAATGCCAATCGGAAGCTGACGACATCTTCAACTTCTCATACAACGTCATCGCGAAATGCGGCAAGAATTATCCGAAAGGCCATATTTTCTTATCATTCTGATAATCATGTTGCAACTTCAGTGCCGCCAAGCAAAAGGAATGCCCTGATGTCTTCTCTTTCCTCCCATTGGCTTTACCGCGTGCATGCGCAATGCGCACACTAAAATTCACAATGCGGTGACGTATATTGGGTCCAACATCTCATGCACTCAGAAAGCACATAAAATATCCAGGCATGTCAATGCACACAGGAATCACTATCCATCAGGTGTGGACACTAAATATTTGCCATAGGCAGGCTGCTGGTAGGCGGGCTGCTTGCTGGCGGGCTGCTTAACGCTCCTATTTCGAGTACCTGCATCCACCCTTGCTGCTTTTGCACTAACCCCATCACATAAACACTAAGTCTAAAATCGGTAGCAAACTTCTCTACACAAAAGGAGTTAGCCGGCGGATATGTCCCACGCTGGCTAAGCACAACATACGTGTTATCCACGATTGAAAACCCACCCTGAGCAGCATACTCTCGCAGCCCACGGACCCAATTCCGACACAAATCTGTAAGGAAGTTGTATGCAAAACTTTCGGTCAGTGCGGTGCCTCCTATGTTGGAGAAACCGACAGACCGAAAAGTGTCCGCCTGAAGGAACACGTGGCGGCTCTCAAATATGGGCGTGGCGACACTTCCCCACTAGCCGAGCACTGGCTCAGGTGCCGACAAGATTTATATCCCTCCCAGGCGACTACACTAGCTGTACTCTCCCTCACCCGCTTGGTGAGGGAGACGATCGAACTCAGTATCAGCAACCCTTCACTCAATCATGGTGTCCGGAGGCTTAAATTAAACCCTATGAGAGTGTTCTGCCAAAGAATACCAGAAACTAGCACTAACATTTAGTTCAACCCAGGGTATTTAGGTGCAATTGGGTACAGTCCTGTTGTGATGTACGTGATGAGGGAGTCATGACGCCGTTGTGTGTGGTGAGAGTATTATTGTCGGTTTTCTCTCATCTGGTCTGTGTTGCTGTTTCTTCTGTCACTGGCAGCGGACCACCTTTAGGCTTTCTCACGTGACTGACTTGCTAGCTGGATTTACGTTTTGTTTCATTTAGTTCATCGCTTTCTAGAAGACCTGTCAATAAAGGTCAAAGTACCGGCTGAAATATTTTTCGTTTTACCCAGAGTGAGTCCGAATGATTATGCATTTTGATCGTGTATGTCAATGATTGGGCTGTTTGCCTAGCGATTCTGATGGTTCCCCCACTACGGGATATATTGTAGAGTCCTTCGATGTTATATCTAGATGAATGCAGACGTGGTCTGGTTCCACCACGCTCAAATAGGTTTGATTTGTCAGGATGAAGCAAATACGAGTTGTGATGTGAAATTTATTATGTGCAAACCCTCACATTCTCCTATGCCAGCCGAGACAAATAAATACCACAACACATGCAAGCATATTAGGAACGGGCACTCTTTCACATCACGTACATATCAAATATTTAGTAGTTCGTACAGCCTGGCTGCTTGTGAGCCGGCTATTGGTAGGCGGGCTGCTGGTAAGCGGGCTGTTGGTAGGCGGGCTGCTCGTAGCTGACCTCCGGGGTCGGGTACTCGGTCGGCACCGGGGTCGGCAGGATGTCGCTGGACGGCTGGTAGCCGTTCTCGTCGGCGACAAAGGTGACCTCGACGGGGTTGCCGTAGCCGTCGGTGTAGCTCCAGGAGCCCTCCTGGCGGTAGCTGCCCTGCGGCTCGCCGTACGGGTCCTTGCCGTAGCCGGGCAGGGGCGCTCCGTTCTCGGACCTGTAGATGCCGTTCTCGGTGGAGAAGTGGAAGTTGTAGGTGCCATCTCCGGGGTGGACGCTCTCCTCCTCGAGGATAGCGATCTGTTTGTAGCTTGGCTGGGGCTTGTAGGCCGGGGCCGGGGAGTAGCTGGGCCGAGGCCTGTAGGCCGGGGCCGGGGCCGGGGCGTGGGACGGCTGGGGCCTTTCAGCGGCAGCCACCACGGCCAGAGCAGCAATGATCAACTGAAAACAATAAATGAATGCTAGCGCGCTTAGCAGAGGTATAGCAGAGTCCTAGCAGAACCATGCATAGCACATAATGGAGACTTGATCATCATCTCGGAACATCTCTGAAGCTAATGAAAGCGGGGACGTGGGCACACTTATACTTAGATGATGAGACACCGGCGTTCGTTAGCGATTATAGTTAGGTTCGTATTCCGAAAAACACCAAGGTTAGTGCCCAGTGCAGAAATGAACCATCCACAACATTGATCACCGGTGCTCTGCATACGATACGATCCGTATTGGATGGCAATGACCGTCACTTACGGTCTTCATGTTGATGTGGTGGGGACCGTGGTTGAACTGGTGCTGTGTGCACGGGAGGCTGACGTTATATAGTCCGCTCTGTCAGCTGGCGCGACCTGACCACGCCCAATTGTCCGACCGTGTGTTGGCAACATGCCCACCCTCTCAACAACCCAGCTAATTCGGAGATTAATAGACACCGTCCTTACCAACAATCGAGCTAATCTGGTGATCAGTAGATGCCATCCTTCCTAACAATCGGGCTAACCTGGTGATTAGGGATACCGTCCTTCCTAACAATGGAGTTACCCTGGTGATCAGTAGATACCATCCTTCCTAACAATCGAGCTAACCTGGTGATTAGGGATACCATCCTTCCTAACAATGGAGTTACCCTGGTGATCAGTGGATACCGTCCTTCCTACCAATCGAGCATTGAGTGTCGTTTGGTGGCATGATGTGACTTTTTATCGAAAATGTGATTAATGAACGTCTCATGCCATGTTTGTGTGAGTTGGAAATTCGAGTAACTGCAAACAATGCACTCGCGCTTACACGTTTAATCAGTGAGAGCAATTGTTATTCGGTAATCATTATTTGCTGATATTGGCACCAAAAGATTTACCATATATATGTATATATATATATATATATATATATATATATATGCACGGGTGTTGGTTTCTGAAGATGATTGGGGGGGGGGATAAAATACGTGAAGCAAAAAAATACAAGAACCAAAATACGGAATACATAGTGTTTCATGTTATAAGTTTAAATTATTTCTGGTCAAACCCAACATTGAGGGAGCAACTGCCCCCTCAAAAGTATCTACAATAACACCCCTGCATATATATATATATATATCATTCAGCTCTATCTGCCTATTCTTTGTGTAGATATCTTCATTTGGAGGGATCGGATTAATGTTCTACGAGAAGCTGCATATTATGCAAATTGATGTGGTATTTCTTGAGGTTTTATAATTTTGTGACCATCTAAACACGGCAACGACGACTAAATTATCCTCGTAATATCGAGCGTGATTTCACTTTGCTTCGCTGCAGTAATATTATGAGGCCATGAGAGCGTGACACTGTGCCTGGCCATACGCCTGTTACAAGGCCTCTGTGGTGGATTTGTGTTTTAGGCCGCGCCGACTGTGTTGGTCATTTTGCGCCCAAACGAGGCCTCTGTAACCAGTTCGCACATTAGAGCACATTAGCATTGTGCACGTGGCGGGGCTGGTTCAGCGGCCGGCGGCGTGTACTGGTTACATTACCGTGCAGACGCCTTGTCACGGGCGATTCTGTGGTTTTCCCTCATCAGTTGATCATGCTTGAGTAAAGCTCAGCGGGTCAGTTCGTCTGAGGAACGTTAGAATGCCGCAGCTGATTGGTGGTCTGGGTTTTCATTGGCAGGGTTCTGCCCGCCTTCACTCTCTGCACCTACCTTTCGGCCTGCTGTGCTTGCCCTGCTACTGATGTCTGGCAGTGGATGTGTTATTCCAGTTCTCGTTTTGCCTAAAGTTTCACCAGTCTTAAAGCCTCAAGCAGTACAACATGCTTTACATAGAAAAGCATGCCTCCATATAGTGCTTGGAGCAGCGTGATCAGATGAACCAGGCCATTGCTGAGCTCATTTGCCCGAGAATGCACTCATGCACTGAGTGTACAAATGACATGCCTGTACACTAAGCAACCGGACAGAAAAGCTCCATAAATCTGGTCCGATACTCACGTCTAGTGCCTTAGACCTGTTCGGTATGTGTAGCTAATGGAAGTGCAGAAAAAAGTACACAAGGTCACGAAAGTAGTGTGTCAGAGGAAGGGATCCTTGACAATCCCATAAGGCGCTGGTAGCTGTGGTGGTGTAAATTGTGGTGAGGCGGGTGTCGCACCTGCCTGCCACGCCCTATGTGGAGGATTTCACGCCAGACTGCCGTAGAAGCCGTGGTGTTAGGGCATTTTACGTGCTGCATTTTGCGATATAATTTGTCTGGCTTTGCCGTCACAAGTGTATGGATGAGCCTCCGCCAATAGCAGCCGACCGGACAGGTCACGGTGGACCAGCAGAGTACTGGCGGCGAGGTGGCTGAACGTCAACCAGCTCAGTGTTGCCCATCAGCTCGATGTTGTCGAGCTGCACTGGGAGGCCAAGTTCCATCCGATCACGCACGGCTGAAGAGAAGGAATCGTCTCCAGTTGCCCCGCCACCTGTTGCAAAGGATATCGACAGCGAGCGCGGGATGGGATCGCTAACCCTCACCCCGCACACGTTGTGCTGGAAGTGTTGAAAGCTGGATGAGTCACACCTCGCTCCGCAGTCTGCGCCTAGTTCGAAAAAAAGTCACGTGACAATAAATATCATAGCATGCGTCCAGGGTAGGTGAAGGGCGTCGGAACAAAAAAAAACGCTTTGTTGGGGCAATTTACCAGGTGTGTGGTCCACTGTTTTTTTTGGCCTGGGCACCCACCAGGGTCGAATGTCGAACGTCATATAATGCCGAAGGCAGTACACTTCAACACCAGTGGTAACGGTATCTACTCGCTGTCCGGAATTGTGGGGAGAAGGGGCACTTTTTGTGCCTGGGCATCCGCCAACATCCTTGACACCGATATCTGCCCGTTGTCCGGAGTTGTTCGAGAGATGGAGGCACCTATAAGTTCCCATGCGATGATCTTAGGATAATATGTAAGCATAACCAAGTTCTAGAGGCAGTTGTTCCCATCGAACCCATTCCTCCCGCGGCAGTATCGTTGCAATGTTTTTATTAATTAATAACAAATTATTACAAAATAACAGTGAGTTGCTGATGCAGCTCATCACGATTACCTCTCAACTTTACTTCTTTCCTTGCTGCTCTCCCGGTCATCGAAGCGAAGCACACAGGGCAGATGTCAGAAGGTATTCAGGGTTAACATGATATTACGAGCCGGCTTTGAGAAGGCTTCGTGAAAAAGTTCGCGAACGTCGTACATGTTGTCATGCTGATTTCTGAGGAAATGGAGGCCAAGAATAGCATCCATTTTCTCCAGCGTCATTAGACTGGACGTCGTGCTCCTAGATCAAGCTGTTTTCTCGCTTTTTCATTGGAATGGGCGGCAATTTTGTCAGTGATGTTGCCAGGAAAGTGTAGGTTGCCTCGACAGGTGACGCCACATGCTGTACCTGTCCCTTCGGCCCCGGTCGTTCATGCAGGACGTTCGGTCTGGCCGTCCGAGCCAGGGGCTTTGGAGCTTTCTGGGTGCATTCACTGTCTGCTCTGATGCGAAGGACGCTGCCGACTGGGTCAGCAGGAAAGAAGTTCGCTTCTGTAACGCTGGGATCTCCAGAAACAGCACCTGCATCGGAAGCGTCCTTGGATGCGGCTGGATGGTGCTGCTCGATGCCGCCTTCGACTCAGATGTTCGTAGTAAGATGTCTAGTAAGATCTCTTCCTCGATGTCTTCCGAATGTCTGATTGACATGACAGATCTTCTGTGCCACTGACTTCTTCTTCCTGGAGGATGTGTTGAATGGCCTCGGCAGACAAAGCCTTGCGTCTGCGAAACAGGTTCGGTGGGAGCTGAGGCCCGTCGTAGCACTCTCAATCTCTGTCGTTTTGGTGGCATTTTGCACCACAAAACACAGCAAAAGTCGCTGTAGCTGGCCAAGTCTGCGCCAAATCGTTGTAGTTGGTCGAGTCTGCACTGAATCTGATCGACTGAGTCTGAGCGACTAAAGCGAGCGACTGTGACGTACGCCTCCGTCACCTGACACCCCTCCTTCGGCTTATCGCAGCTCATCTCTTCCAGCCAATCAACTCTGTCCGGTTAGACTGCGTCGTTGTTGTTAGACTGGTCGTCTGGATAGGAGATGCACGGAAGACAGCAGCTGGAGTCGTAACCAGTTGTTATCGTTATCAGTGGTGGCCATAAATTCAGTGGTCACCACCCAGTCACCATCCCGTTGTCTTGGGGAGAGGGGGGGGTGAACGGCGTCCTCCGATCCCTGTTGTCGCTCTGCTAATGATGGTCGGATGGCGACCCTCTCCTTTAGTGGCACCCCGAAGAGATGCGTCCCAGACTGCTCGGCGTCAAATTCACTGCGGTCCGGCTGGGTGATGGAGCAGCTTTGTGCAGAACGGCTAACGCTTTCCACCAAGGCGAGCTCTTCGCAAATACTAACTTGATGGATGGAATATATATATATATATATATATATATATATATATATATATATATATATATATATATATATATATATATATATTGCGCCACTTGCACATATCTCTTGTTTGCGTTCGGTGTTGAAAATGTTAACCAGGTCGGGGTAAAATCGATTAACTATAATAACAACATATACCTCGTAATAATTATTGTTAGTCTAGATAGGGTCCATAATTTAACCCTTTGTCGATGAACGAAACCTTGGTTCCACAAAGCAACGTGTAAGAAAAATTAGCTAATATACGTGAAGCGATAACAAGAAGGTGAGCTGTTGTGGGATTTTCCTCCAGGTGCTTCAACTCAACCACGCACAAGCTTCGTTTAAAGTGTCTTCCATTCCGGTTAGGCATTGCAGTAACTAAAGGTGCTGCTGAGCCATTCTGGATATTTCTTGTCTATCCACCAAGCATTATTGCTTACTACATGTTTTTGGAAATGATTTCTTCCGAATCGTATCCTTGATTGACGTCGGCAAATATGCTACATCTTCTTTAGCTTGCCATCCGGTGGGCCGTCTGGACCGATCCTCCACCACCTCAGTGTCAAAAGGCAGCATGTCGTTTGATGCGGCGTGCTGAGCCGCCTTATGCCGCGCGGGCAGACGTCACCTGGACCGACCGACGCGCCAGGGCGGGCTGAGGGTGTGGCAATACCATTTGAAGCATTGTCACGTATTCTACCTGATGATCTGAGTGTCGATCCCGTTGCGGCGTACTCGGCAAACCGGCAGAATATTCGCGCTTCATGACAAATGATATACATACCACTGAAAGTGATCGGTGAATGATGAATGATGCTATGATACACATTTGCGTACCTCTATTTAATAAATCACACCATTGTGCATACAATCACTTCAAGCCGATATTTATTTCCATAACGTATCCTTCCCTGGGGCTGGTAGGCTTTGCTGGAACTTTAGCTCACTACGGTCCTGGAAGCAAACCACACTAGCGTGCTCTTCCTCCTTGCTCTTATTCCAGACTATTATCAGAACTGTAAAGTTGCGATTTCTCTGGGCCATATATCGCCGACAGAGTGGCAGTTGCAGCGAGGAGGCGGCGGCTTGCACGCCCCACCGGTGCGCCCTCACCGTCAGACGGTGACCCCAGACAGCACCGATTTACGTCAGCTGGTTGCCTCATCGCGGTCCAGTTTCTCTCGCGAGAGGTCGCGCCGCGAATCACCACGGCCGCCGCCCCGCCATCCACACCGAGGTCGCGCTGATTCATTGGCAGAGGGGCGACGTTCGGCACCAATCAGACCTGATCTGCACTCCCCCCCCCACCACCCAACCCCTTCCCCACCTCCCCCTCCCTCCTGCCTTCTGCCGGAGCCGAGAGGTGCCGCCGATCGCGGCGCAGGTAACATCTGGTCCACGAGACGGTCCTCGGCAACGGAGCCCGGCGGGCATTCGCCGCGCCAGGTGTGGCGGGACGTGTCTGGGCGGGGCCGCTCGTTGTGAGGGGTGATGCGTAACACTGTGGGCGAATCAACTCCAGAAGCTGGGCCTGTGGACCTGTGGAGGACAGCCTGCACAAGACGGCCCTGCCTCAATGAACGGTTGGGTAGCACTTTCTCACATAAATTTCACTTTCTCAGTACGTAGTTTCGTCACTTGAATGGAATAACGTCGCAAAAAGGCTGCTAAATTCCCACATCCGATTGTATGATAGTGTATTAGAGCGTTCGAACGCATACAAATGACAGCATTGATGCCTATCCCTTTAGCCTACAATGTGACGTTTGAGAAGACGTTTTCTTAACGCTGTGTACAAGTCCATTGTCACGGATTTGTCGAGCAAATTTTCCTAAAGCTACCCAGTTGAAACTAACATGCTTTCAACACAGCTGCGGGTTTGCGAATCATTTTACATTGTACATTGTGGTCCTCATTAAAATTCCATTATGCAATAACTGCACGTGGCCGTTGCTTCGAAGTGACCCACACAACTCCACTGGCAATGAATGTATGCTCGAATTACAGTGACGCTATCTTTCTTCGTTGGTAGTGATTTGCAGGTGCACATTTAATTTCATCATGCTATATCATTATACTTTACCTCTTCCTTACAGGGAAGAAATATTGTTGTCACAAACTTGCCTGACCTGCCTGAATGCTCTGTAGTCCCTAGGTGTCTATCCATGCATTTCAACAAAGCAATTCCTGATATGCGTATGCTTGATTATCTTACCATATATATGGGGGAACAATGGTAATTTTCAGTTCATGTGTCCTAAAGAACGAATCATCATTCCGGTCCGGTTAGAGTCGCAGCATCTGATTGACGGGAATGTGGCGGCTCCGGTTGGAGCTGCAGCATCTGGTTGACAGTAGCGTTGCGGCTCCAGTTGGAGCTGCAGCATCTGGTTGATGGTAACGTGGCGGCTCCGTCTGAAGCTGCAGCATCTGGTTGACGGTAACGTGGCGGCTCCGTTTGAAGCTGCAGCATCTGGTTGACGGTAGCGTGGCGGCTCCGGTTGGAGCTGCATCATCTGGTTCATGATAACGTGGCGGCTCCGGTTGGAGCTCCACTTCATCAAAAATATATTTTTTGTAATCAAGCAAAAAATCAAAAAGTGCTCCATTGCGTTTTGTTGCATCCCTAAAGATAAGCAAACACTGACTGTTTCATTCCAATATCAATACTCGTTAAAGCGTGACAACTGGTTGAACGTTTTTGGAGGTGACGTCATGTGGCCTTGACTAACTCGGTGACCGTGAACGACCTGACCTCAAATTTTTCACACATGTTAAATTGATGTGGGAAAGTGCATGTCAAATTTCGGCGCATTGTCCCGCGCAGTTTTTTCTCTATCCGCGTAAAACCTTAGTGGGCATAAAAGGACCCCCACCCCCATCCCCAGACGGGGGTGGGTTCAAGCGTTTTGCATGTATGAGCATCTTGCATGCATATATGTTATGCTGATGATGATGATGTACCATGAACGTCGGGATATGTCTAAATATGTGCCATGAGTCTCACTTTTCGGTAACCTTAGCAATTGTTATTGACCATTGCATGTAAAGAATGCACTTCGAAAGTGTCTCCCTCCCTCCTCATGAACCTTTTTCAGGGAATTAATCTACTCATGGTAGGTATCTCAACGGCATACGCGCAGACGTAGCAATCTGGTGTACTTTCCTGTTTGGATTTGTATTTCCATTTTAACTACGGTTGGCTTCTGAGTCGAAATTTTTTTTTTTAAATCGCCTGCTTGTGACCAATAGTCACGGCCGAACCTCAAGTCCCCGGTGGCGAAATAACATCATGGTGCGGAGTTGGATGCCTGCGGAGGAATGCCATGGTGAGGAACTAGAGACTGGCGGAGGCACGTCATGGTGTAGAGTTAATGGCCTGCGGAGGCACGTCACGGTGTGGAACTAGAGACTGGCGGAGGAACGTCATGGTGTAGAGTTAAAGGCCTGCGAAGGCACGTCATGGTGTGGAACTAGAGACTGGCGGAGGCACGTCATGGTGTAGAGTTAAAGGCCTGCGAAGGCACGTCATGGTGTGGAACTAGATACTGGCGGATGCACGTCATGGCGCCATGCATTATGTCGATGACGTGATGTCAGTATTCCTGTCGGCATTTATATGTTTGGCCGAACCAACGCAGAGGCAATAACTCAAAAGTGTACTTCTAGCACACTCCTTTGAGCTGAGTGCATCCACCAGTTTTATTCATATCTTTCGAGACAAAAAAAAACAGAACTATTGGAACTGTACTTTCATCAACTCAGAAGACAGAATGTAATATTACTTTTTGCGTGCAGCATATCAAAATCAGTGAGGAATTTTAAGCGTAGTGACCGATCAAAGTCAGAAGGCTGATGACGCACCCAATGAATCCGAGGGAAGCGTCCGGCCTCGTGCTGGGTGGTCTGGTTTTGGTTCTGCCAGGTATCGGATGGCGAAACCAGTCGAGCGCCACTTGTCCGTGGTAATCTAACATCATATGTGTTATCAGATGTTGCATAGGATGCTGGTTGGTCGGGTGCATGGATAGCTGAATGCGGCATAAGATAGATACGTGTCCAAACGTTGGCCTAGTTGAACGTAGCTTAACATAGCCCGGCTATTATGTCGTGGGAAATCAAATACGTTCCAAAAGCTAATGTTGAGATTCACGACATGCCGAAAACAAAACACATAAACTGACCTTGCATGACCTATGTTCACCGGACATAGGTTCTGGCTCGCTAATTCCCCAAGGCACGATATATTCATGAACAGAGAACCTCTTCAATACATTATTGGGATCATAGCTCCCCTGTTCCTTAAGGTGCGATATGTGTGTTCAGAGAATCTATTCAGCATTTCGTTGGGACCGGTCCGATAAATATGGAGGTAGGGCTGCCACCAAATGCATAGCTTTTCCACAGCTGATTTAGCTTTACTTTAGCTGACCATATATCGGTCACCATATCTCTGTGGCAATTCTATCGCCCTGTCCTCTAAGCTTGTCAGACTGCCTATCGTCTAACAAGTTCTGTTCAGGTCAGTAAATTGTAAGGCAGAGTGATAAATAAACCCTACCCGGGCACGTAGTGAGCAGAGGAGCGCTGCTTGAGATACTGCACAGTAAATGTCTACTAGGTTGGCAAAGCCGATTGTTTCCCAACGCCTCGCGTCCAGTCCCCGACGCAGGGTCGGGATGCGGCACCGACCAGACCGCGGGGGCCGCTAATCTCTAGCCTTAGCCCGCTGACCGGCGCTCGCGACACCTGGGACACACTAAACCGCATCAGATTGGCACACAGGGTTGCGGTCTGGACGCGTGAATTGGATGTGTGACCCTCAGCTAGCAGCCCATTGGATGTGTGACCCTCAGCCAGCAGCCCATTGGATGTGTGACCCTCAGCCAGCAGCCCATTGGATGTGTGACCCTCAGCCAGCAGCCCATTGGATGTGTGACCCTCAGCCAGCAGCCCATTGGATGTGTGACCCTCAGCCAGCAGCCCATTGGATGTGTGACCCTCAGCCAGCAGCCCATTGGATGTGTGACCCTCAGCCAGCAGCCCATTGGATGTGTGACCCTCAGTCAGCAGCCCATTGGATGTGTGACCCTCAGCCAGCAGCCCATTGGATGTGTGACCCTCAGCCAGCAGCCCATTGGATGTGTGACTCTCAGCCAGCAGCCCATTGGATGTGTGACCCTCAGCCAGCAGCCCATTGGATGTGTGACCCTCAGCCAGCAGCCCATTGGATGTGTGACCCTCAGTCAGCAGCCCATTGGATGTGTGACCCTCAGCCAGCAGCCCATTGGATACGTGCCTCTCAGCCAGCAGCCAATTCGGTGGTGTCATAACCTGCGGTGTTCTCATCAGAGATTCACGCCGCGCGCGATGCTGTCATTAACAGCGGACTCAGCACTAGCCGCCGTGCTTCTCGCTGTGGGTCACGGGCACACTGGTTGCATGCCAGTCTAAACGAATTTTACCTAAATTAGCGAAAATTACGATTCTTCGCGACCTGCCCTGACCGATCCCTGACTGATCCCTGATCGATCCCTGACCGATCCCTGACCGATCCCTGACCGATTCATCACGGGACTTTGCAGGATGTCAGTCTTTCAATAACCGACGTGAGGTAGCTTTAAGATGGTAGTGTTTTCAGAGTTCAACATGGATATCTCTTTTTGCCAGCGTCGTCTTCATTGGAAGATTTCTCCGGAGGGTTGCCACGATGTTGTCGCTCAAGTCTATCGAACTTTGGTCATGTGGGGAATACACTGACTGTGTACTATGTCACATTCAAGGCGAGGTTAGACGCTATTGTAAGAATAAAGCATGTTAGCCAGGACCGTTCCATTCGTGAAAGCGATCCCCCCCCCCCACCCTTATGCTAAAGTTGCATGTGATGGACTGACGAGCTACCAAGTTTGACATATCAATACTACGACAAAGTTGTTTTGTGTCATAGCTTATGTGCAAGTTATATTTCAAGAAACATGGCGAACATTTATTGTTGTTGATCATATTTCATCACATCCCTTTATCTGAATTGCAAAAGCTTGCAACTCACCGAAGTTTCGCAATTATATCCAAGCTGGCCATATGAACTGAACGATGGACTGACGTATACGTAATGCGTGTATTCTGTGCGTTGCAGTACCTGCTGAATCCGCGCCAAGTGTACAACTTGACAAAAGATGGCCCCATGCAAGGCCTGCAGCTGTTCAAAGACGTTCCGGACCTGCGCGTAATCTGCTGCGGCGGCGATGGCACCATCGGCTGGATCCTCGATACCATGGGTGCGTCAATCCTCAACCGGTCTGGCGCGGCAGTGAGTGTGGATCCCCAGCAACATTGGTGCGTTAATCCTCAACTGCATTGGCACGGTCACTGTTGGCAGTGTCAGTGTGTGGATCCCCAACAGCATTGGTGCATGAATCTTCATCACAATTGCGCCTGCATCACTCAGTATTGACGCTTCGGATCACGTTGTTATTATGATCATCATGTTGTTCTCTCTTTCTAAAAAAAGCGAGAATGAAGCCCAAGCCGGGGTTGGCAAGTTGCGCGCCACAGCCGTCTAGTGTATGCGCACGCGTCCTGCGCCGAGACAATACCCTCATGGTCGGTGCCCGGCTGTGTATGCGCACGCGTCCTGCGCCGAGACAATACCCTCATGGTCGGTGCCCGTCTAGTGTATGCGCACGCGTCCTGCGCCGAGACAATACCCTCATGGTCGGTGCCCGTCTAGTCTATGCGCACGCGTCCTGCGCCGAGACAATACCCTCATGGTCGGTGCCCGGCTGGCGAGACTATTTCCATCTTCGGGGACATCATCTTGGAGAGAGATCACTACCCAAGTCAACTGACAGAAATTGCGACTTTATATCTATGTTTAAAGTCATCGAACGCATCTCGAATTGATTTGTATGACCCATAAAATACAGAAGACAGCTGAATGCTTTGAATCATGACCCTACGTTTTACGAGCGGGTCCAAAGGTCGAGTCATTTTTCAACCGACAGAACAAAAAAGTAAGCTGGGGCAGATAGGTCAGGCCGGCCATTGCATCTTCAGAGGCTTGAAACTTTGACAATTCCGGTCGCCGTAAAAGGGCAATAGTTTTAGCGTCAGCCAGTGGTGCAAGATGGAGAGAAGGTAGACGACATTGCCGCCCATTCTCAGGGACCAGAACCTGAAGACATATATTAGATTATCGATAATTTTGGCGAAATATAGACCTTTCCGAACATGCTTTAGGTATGCTGCGACTAACACCGTCCCGCGAAGTGTCTAGTCTACAGCTGTCGTCGGCTACCTCAAGAAGCGCAGACTGCAACTCCTGACGGTGCAGATTTATAATTGAAGTACTGCATGGTGACGCTGAATTCGGACTCGATGATTATCCTGGCGACGTGTTGGGCACTTGCCGTGGAGCACGTGCGTCGTTGTAGACCACCCGGCCACCGGAGGTGACCCACGGTGGGGTGCGACCGGTCGTGTTCGGTCTGACGTGGCGAGCTGCCGCGTCTCGGGGCCGGGATGGGCCCGCCGCGGGCGGTGAGACGAGCAGCGGCCGCGGCGGCCGGTGCATCACGCCAGTGCTCATGTGGCCGGCAGACCGTGTGCAGCTGGCCCACCCGCCGTGCGTCGGCATCATCCCGCTCGGCACCGGCAACGACCTGGCGCGCTGCCTGCGCTGGGGCGGCGGCTACGAGGGCGAGTCCATCTACAAGATACTTAAAGTGAGTGGGGGAGTCGTGCGGCGGCGGCGCGGCCGCTCTGGTCTCCGCCGGTCCGCGAGCGCGCGCGCCGTGTGTCAATGTAATACGGCGCCAGCTGACGCAATATCGGCGCCGCCGCCGCTCAGGAGGGTCTCGCCGGCAGTGACGGCACGTGTCGGAGCCTGCAGTAATGATCTGAGGGCGGCCCCTTCAGACCATGCTACCACCGCCCGAGGTGTGTCGTGCCGCCCGTGGCACGGTCGACCAGATGCAGGCCTTGGTGGCCCGGCGACCTTCACTGATCGTGCCTTAATCAAACCGCAGCCAGCCAACGTGCGTACAGGCCACAAAACTGGGCCATGTTTGCGATGGTGTCGTCACAAGGTGTAGCGACATCTTCAATGTAGTTGCCTGGCGCGAGTGCATCTCTGGTTGTCTGGTTTGTGTCCTCGTTCATGCGGGAGCTTTCTGCACGTATTGAGACCGACTGTGTCATTTTATGTTGGCCGCAACTGGTGAATAAGCAAATAGCAAATTCAGATTATACTTAGGCATTACTTGTGAGCATCACGATACGATCAATTTCGGATTTTACAACATACAGTACTTTTCGTGATTATTATCCTCCTTTCAAGGGCGAATTATCAGCGAATTCGCGAGAATAAGCATGTCCATTACAATATCGCTACTCATTTGAATCTGTTCATCTTCAATCCTCACTCTAAGCGCGCTGTGTAAATGTAGCGGATTACAACACACATTTATTGTCCACTTCTTATTTGCTTTCTGGCAGATGGTGGCTAGGTACCACCGAAACTATCAACACCATAGCAATGAAGCAATAGGTTTCACAGCCTGACCACCCGCTACCGTTATCTCGGCGGCCGCTGAGGCGTCGTTCCGTGAGCTATTTGGGTGAAGGTCAGCTCTGTGCCGCGCAGCATGGAGTGCCGATGAATTGGAGCCTCCACGGGTCGCAACTCCGCCACTTCGACTAGTCCTTGGACGTACCAGGAAGCCCATATCGTCCCGAGGACAATGGCCGCGGCGCGTGAGGAGACCCTCTCGTGAAACGCCGAGTACAGTCGGTGCGGTGTGCTTGTTCGCCCGGTAAACGCTCGCAGTGATCATCAGGAAAAAAAAACTCACTCGATCTTGCAGGTTGTAGTAATCGGTTCTACTGTGTCTGCGGATAACTTGGTTCCGCGTGCGCGGCTCTTTTTAACCTCTGGAAACTTTGGTCTCTGTTGTTCTGGAGTGAATATTTGTTAGCATGGTGTTAGCTATATATCCGTGCATTAGAATCACTGGAGAACTCGTTTTGTGTTGCGTCGCAGTTACTAGTCTTGGATCGTAGATTGTGCTGCGTTGGAGTCTCCATCGCCGCAGGTTATGTGTGCTCCGTAGCGTGATGGTAAGTGGTCCAACGGCTCCAGCTTCACAGTGTAGCCTAGGTCTGTTGGTTTCGTCTTTTTATTTTAAAACGCACGAATTACAGTCTCCGATTTTGCAACGTGATGTCAAAGCTTCCGCCATGCCTAGCTGTCATGCCATACCATGCGCTGCAGTGATGTTACGAATCAGCACAGGATATATGCCAGCGTCCTAGCGTATCCCTGCCTGTCAGGTGCGCTACTGCAGCCGAAAATATCCGTCCCAGCCAGGATATAACTCGCGACGACGCATATCCGACCCACGCTTGGGCATACGGCGCCTCATGTTGATGTCGGCTGTCGTCTATCAGGGTTCTGCGGCTACACGAGCCGGGGAGCTGACGTTGTCGAGCTCCGATATTCGTGTGGGTGGAGCTTACACCGTCAAGCATGAGATTAGGTGCGGGAAAAAGAACAGCGTTTCGGTTCTTTTAGAGCGATGGGTTGCTCGCTTTTGTTGTGGTGGGTTCTCAACTTGTCGATTGTGACGAGATCGTTTAGTAAGATTATACCCGGGCACAATATAGCCGAAGCAGCTGGTGTGCCGAAAAAAATTTCAACCACACACCCAGTAGGATTGCACTCCCTCGCCTCATTTCTGTCGGTGACCAGGTTTTACTGCTGCAAATGCTGCATCTTGGATTGTCCAGCGAAGGTTCACAATAATGTGAACTGTGTGACTTAAGTTGCGTGTGACCGGTGGCGGATTATGTTTAGATGACACGCTCGCCGGCAGAAAATTGAGCTGGCCACACCAGTGATGATGGACCGGTGGCAGATTATGTTTAGATGACACGCTCGCCGGCAGAAAATTGAGCTGGCCACACCAGTGATGATGGACCGGTGGCGGATTGAAGTATCCGACAGCCAGGTGCAGGACGACGAGGCGCCAGGCGAGCCCATCCCCTACAACATCATCAACAACTACTTCTCCATAGGCGTGGTGAGTGTTCACCACACCATCGGCACTCGACTGATGATGCACTGATGACGCGCGACGATCGCGATCTGCTCAACCTCTCTGGAAGTCAGCACACCTGGTCAAGGCCGCCGGTCGAAGGCTCGCGAGATGATATCAGTGATATACAAGGCGATCATCGCCTTTAAAGTGGGTTATTGTCGGGGCGCCCGCTTTCATCACATCGCTGGGTGTCGGCTGTTTCTCCATCCCATTGTAGACGGATGATGATTGGAGGTGGCGTGTTGGCGCATCAACTGCACTGTGGCTACCACCTGGGTGGGCTTCCAAGTGGGTACTGAACAACAATACCTCGCTCTGCTTCAGAACAGAACACAAAACTATGCGCTCTTGGCTGTTTTGTCATTGTAAATAATATTGACTGCATCAGCTTGTTAAAGCTCTTGTATGCCAATTATGTTTCAGGACGCGGCAATATGTGTCAAGTTTCACCTGGAACGAGAGAAGAATCCGGAGAAGTTCAATTCACGGGTGAAGAATAAACTGTGGTATTTTGAGTACGCCACGTCCGAAACATTCACGGCATCTTGCAAAAACCTTCATGAGGAGATTGACATAATGGTATGTGAAGCAGCTGCACGTAGCCTAATATGATTAAGCAGTTTACAATCCTTCCCATTTCTTTCATATATGTTGTGTTATTTGTTTCACTTAGCTTTGACACACGGTATTTATTCAAAAGCGGCTTCGAGAAGCAAATATTCAGTGCATTGGTTGTTGCGTACGTTGTTGCGCCTAAGATATTAGTTAACGCTGCGTTATCTAGTGTCGTCAGCAATGGGAAGAGAGGAATCCATCCTTGGTTGGTTATTGGTTTTACGACACGTCGACCGTTGAGTCATATAGCGTCGCCAATCTCTCACGCCGATTGGTCGCGGGCGAAGAGTAGCGACAGGTGAGACTCGAACCCACAACCTTTCGATTGTGAGACGAGCATCTTACCCCTAGACCACTCGTCCCCGGAATCCATCCTTGAATTAGCTACGTTTCAATGCGTAATGTAGCCTAACAACTACCCCCTGGTTTGCTGCATGACCGGTGCAGTCGATGCGCCCCTAAACTCCAACCCCCTGGTTTGCCATCTCTTCATCGAGTGTACCACACAGCGTCAAGTCAAACGTGATCCGTGTTCCCTGGACAGTGTGACGGGATTTCGCTGGACCTGGCAAACGGACCGTCACTTCAGGGCATTCTCTTGCTCAACATTCCGTACACACATGGCGGATCGAACTTATGGGGCGATCAGGGCAAGAAGAAATCCAAGAAACTGAAAAAGCAAGATCGCGACCGCGAGCTCAGCATCAACTCGTTCAGTTCCCTCGACCTGAACTGCGCCATTCAAGGTATGCCGTGCGCTGTACCTAGCCGGCGCCAAGTTGTGCTACGGAGGGTGTATCGTTATTGCCCTGTAGTCATTGAGATGTAGTCAGTCGACCGTTCATTGGTCGAACACGAGTAATTTCGGTCAGCATTACCTTGCACATTCATGTGATTCCGACTTGACAACTTGCTTTCAAATACAGCTTACATTCCGAGCTTTACAAACTTGCCATCGTGCATGCCCAGCCTGCATCCCAATTCAGTGAGATGACGCCGTGCGAAGTTGTGGCCGAAGTCAGTCTGTGCATGGTGGTTGTTACCAACTTCAGCTGTGCTTAAGAGAAACCCTACCAAAATGTAGAAGAGAATGGTCCTATTTCTGACAATGAAGCTGTCAGGATACACGACGATTTTGAGTGTCCCATGTAGGTTAGTAAAATACCTGTCATGATTGAGCGCTTCGCAATCATGATTGAGCGCTTCTCAGTCAGGTTCGGGGAGAGAGTACAGTGGATACCACAAATTGTTTTAATTTTAGAAGAAAGGGTAGCGTGTCGCAACCGCTCTCCATCCACACACACGCTGCTATAGTGCATTGTCTGTGTTTGTGGGTAGAATCGGCCGATTGTATACGGGGAGCTGATCTGGAATTAACCCTCCTGACCGCATAATGCTAATTCCAACGGTGCAATCTTAGCTGAGAGTTTAGCGTATGCCATTGCTCCGCCAAGACAACCGCTACTGGGTCTCCAGCCTAGTCATCGCTTAGCATTACGATATCAATTGAGGCAGCGGGTTTGCGGCACTTCTGAGCGACTGCCGAGCAATTACTGGAGGTGCAATTACGGAGAATCGTGACTGTGATAACTTGGCTGGTCATTGGTGAGATTATACGGCTAATTAATCTGTCAGGTAATATTCAACGCTAATTGTAGTCCATCTCAGCCACATCACCTTAGCACAGCTGCTCATCCCAAGTGGTAGTTGTGGCCTTAGTGTTCTCTTCGCTGTGGAATGCAGTTACTGCTGCTCCCTTTCGTGTCTCGTTTCGCCTGCAACCATTTCGCAGCGTCGCTGACCGCTGTGACCGCCAACTTTCACTTCTGGCCGTTGTGGCTGGCCAACGAAACTGTGCCGTCCCGCCGGTAGCCACGCTGGTCTGGCCACCAAGATAGCACCTCTGGGATCATAATACTGACCATGCTGGTCCGGCCATTGAGGTAGCACCTCGGGAAGGACAATATTGACTCCGCTGTATCAGCCGTGCTTGTCTGGCCACCGAGATAACACCTCTGGGATCATAATACTGACTCAGTTGTACTGACCATTCTGGTCCTGCCACTGAGTTAACACCTCGGGATGGATAATACTGACTCCGCTGTACTAGCCATGAGGTAACACCTCAGGCAGGACAGTACTGACTCCTCTGTACTGACCATGCTGGTCCAGCCACTGAGGTAACACCTCAGGGAGGACAATACTGACTCAGCTGTACCGGCCATGCTGGTCATTATGTGGCAGAACATGGGCCGGGTTTTTAGTTCAGATCGCTTAGGGAAAAGGCATGCGTTACATTTTGTTTTAATTGGTATACATTATGGTTGTCCCTTCTTCAAACGAAATGTGAACGACAGGCAGGTAGAACGATTCGACGAGAAAAAAATCCGCGAATCAAGCGCCGAGCAAACCATATACGCAGTTTACAATACACCACCTATCATGGTACAACTCGTCTATCACAAAAATGGCAAAGGCGAAAATCTAGCAACGGAGGATGCCTAGCGCGAGTATGCACTTCTGCGACACATGCTCATCGATTGTATCATTAATATAGATTAATGTATTTACCGTCATATTTAATACATGCCTGGCATGTGTCGCCAACACACCTATAAACATGTATATATCAAGCATTGTAGTGCCATTCAAATATGAGTAATGCGCTACGATCATTCCACCACATCGATATCAGCGCACCATCCCGTTAGTGAACTTGAGCCAGACACGGGTATTTCACTCTTTAATACAACGAAGAATGGCTCTTAGATGCTCCTGGGTTTTAGACATTGCGTGTAAAGAAAATATACGACCTTCAATATACCAGGAGGTGCTGAGTTGACATCAAAAGTATCGGTAAAGATTATACTTTATTACTCAACGTTTCGGCCAGGGGCCATCGTCAGGAGCCACTCCTGACGATGGCCCCTGGCCGAAACGTTGAGTAATAAAGTATAATATTTACCGATACTTTTGATGTCAACTCAGCACCTCCTGGTATATTGAAGGTCGTATATTTTCTTTACACGCAATATTTCACTCTTAGCCGATTCTAACTTGCACACACTTGGATACTGTCGTCGCAATCACTGCATTGGCCAGGATCAAGAACAATTGCGTTAACTATTCTGAACAATACAGCATTGGATGAAGATCTAGTCCAGAATAACCATTAAAGCACGTGCTTGATCCTGTCCAACAATACCGTGGTTGTGACAACAACTCGGTATATGCAAGTTAGAATGGTTAAAAGTGTAGATACCCATGTTTCGTTGACGAACTGGGTGATGCGTTGACATCGATGTGATAGGATATTATTGGCGCAATACCTATGCTCAGACGTCACCACAATGCGTGTATATCCATATGTGTGTATGTGAATGTGCGGGCGATACATGGCAGGGATAGATTAGATGTGGTAGTAAATATCCTGCATCCAGTAATTATTATGGACATCATTGATGAGAATGCCCAATATAAGTATATAATCGCGTAATCGCGATCGGCCTGTTCCGTCCGTAGGTGTTTAATATATTACTTTTTGGCAGGTGAATACTACCATAGTCACTATGCCATTATAAGAGTGTTATAATGGTACTGGTATTTATCCAGAAGCTGTACGCGTATGATTTGCTCGTCATGTGATTCGCGAATATGCTGTCCTATCTTCCTGCTTGTTAATCAAATTTGGTCTGGGTAAAAGGAAATCCCAATACATAGCAATTTTGTGTTATTGGCGTGTTGTTCTTAACAATGGGCGAGTGTTAAGTCTTTCAATTTATTTGTGCAATAATACTCATTCCAGATATCAATTAAATTCGTGGATATAATTAGAACAAATTTAATATTTCGAATGGATTTCGGATTGATCTAGAAGCCATATTTTCTTTCAAGCAGGTCGGTTTTAGATTATCGTGCCAGTTATCAATGGATTTATATTGGATACCGACTGGCCATCACAGATCCCTATTTTATTGGATCAAGAAATTTCAATTCAAGCGATGCTCCACCGGTGGGTGTGGTGGAATTTCGACCGTCCACCGTGTCGCCCGTGCGCCACAGACATCGGCGACAAGATGATCGAGGTGATCGGCCTGGAGAACTGCCTGCACATGGGTCAGGTGAAGACCGGCCTGCGCGCATCTGGCCGGCGGCTCGCGCAGTGTTCGTCCGTGGTGGCTCGCACACGAAAACGGTTCCCCATGCAGATCGACGGCGAGCCGTGGATGCAGCCGCCCTGCACGGTGAGTTTCTGTGCACGTGAGGTGAACTTCGGTGGTGACGGACGACCTGAACGGTGAGTTGCCGCGGGTACTGTCGCCGTGCGTGGTGAGTATCCGAGATCAGTGTCGCCGTGTGTGGTGCTTATCTCAGATCAGTGTCGCCATGTGTGGTGAGTATCTGAGATCCGTATCGCCGTGTGTGGTGAGCATCCGAGATCAGTGTTGCCGTGTGTGGTGCTTATCTCAGATCAGTGTCGCCGTGTGTGGTGAGTATCTGAGATCAGTGTCGCCGTGTGTGGTGAGTATCCGAGATCAGTGTTGCCGTGTGTGGTGCTTATCTCAGATCAGTGTCGCCGTGTGTGGTGAGTATCCGAGATCAGTGTTGCCGTGTGTGGTGAGTATCCGAGATCAGTGTTGCCGTGTGTGGTGAGTATCTCAGATCAGTGTCGCAGTGTGTGGTGAGTATCTGAGATCAGTGTCGCCGTGCGTGGTGAGTATCCGAGATCAGTGTCGCCGTGTGTGGTGAGTATCCGAGATCAGTGTTGCCGTGTGTGGTGAGTATCCGAGATCAGTGTTGCCGTGTGTGGTGCTTATCTCAGATCAGTGTCGCCGTGTGTGGTGAGTATCTGAGATCAGTGTCGCCGTGTGTGGTGAGTATCTGAGATCAGTGTCGCCGTGTGTGGTGAGTATCTGAGATCAGTGTCGCCGTGTGTGGTGAGTATCTGAGATCAGTGTCGCCGTGTGTGGTGAGTATCCGAGATCAGTGTCGCCGTGTGTGGTGAGTATCTCGAGATCAGTGTCGCCGTGTGTGGATTTCAGTAGATCCAGTGTCGCCGTGTGTGGTGAGTATCTCAGATCAGTGTTGCCGTGTGTGGTGAGTATCTGAGATCAGTGTTGCCGTGTGTGGTGAGTATCTCAGATCAGTGTCGCCGTGTGTGGTGAGTATCTGAGATCAGTGTCGCCGTGTGTGGTGAGTATCCGAGACAGTGTCGGCGTTGGGGTGAGTATCCGAGATCAGTGTCGCCGTGTGTGGTGAGTATCTCGAGATCAGTGTTGCCGTGTGTGGTGCGTATCTCAGATCAGTGTCGCCGTGTGTGGTGAGTATCTGAGATCAGTGTCAGTGCCGTGTGTGGTGAGTATCTGAGATCAGTGTCGCCGTGTGTGGTGAGTATCTGAGATCAGTGTCGCCGTGTGTGGTGAGTATCTGAGATCAGTGTCGCCGTGTGTGGTGAGTATCTGAGATCAGTGTCGCCGTGTGTGGTGAGTATCCGAGATCAGTGTCGCCGTGCGTGGTGAGTATATCGAGATCAGTGTCGCCGTGTGTGGCGAGTATCTGAGATCAGTACCGCCGTGTGTGGTGAGTATCTCAGATCCGTGTCGCCGTGTGTGGTGAGTATCTCAGATCAGTGTTGCCGTGTGTGGTGAGTATATCAGATCAGTGTCGCCGTGTGTGGTGAGTATCTCAGATCAGTGTCGCCGTGTGTGGTGAGTATCTGAGATCAGTGTTGCCGTGTGTGGTGAGTATCTGAGATCAGTGTCGCCGTGTGTGGTGAGTATCTCAGATCAGTGTCGCCGTGTGTGGTAAGTATCCGAGATCAGTGTCGCCGTGTGTGGTGAGTATCTGAGATCAGTGTCGCCGTGTGTGGTGAGTATCTGAGATCAGTGTCGCCGTGTGTGGTATCTGAGATCAGTGTGGCCGTGTGTGGTAAGTGTCCGAGATCAGTGTCGCCGTGTGTGGTGAGTATCTCAGATCAGTGTCGCCGTGTGTGGTGAGTATCTCAGACCAGTGTCGCCGTGTGTGGTGAGTATTTGAGATCAGTGTTGCCGTGTGTGGTGAGTATCTCAGATCAGTGTTGCCGTGTGTGGTAAGTATCTGAGATCAGTGTCGCCGTGTGTGGTGAGTATCTCAGATCAGTGTCGCCGTGTGTGGTGAGTATCTGAGATCAGTGTCGCCGTGTGTGGTGAGTATCTGAGATCAGTGTCGCCGTGTGTGGTGAGTATCTGAGATCAGTGTCGCCGTGTGTGGTGAGTATCTGAGATCAGTGTCGCCGTGTGTGGTGAGTATCTCAGATCAGTGTCGCCGTGTGTGGTATCTGAGACCAGTGTCGCCGTGTGTGGTATCCGAGATCAGTGTCGCCGTGTGTGGTGAGTATCTCAGATCAGTGTTGCCGTGTGTGGTGAGTATCTCAGATCAGTGTCGCCGTGTGTGGTGAGTATCTCAGATCAGTGTCGCCGTGTGTGGTGAGTATCGGAGATCAGTGTTGCCGTGTGTGGTGAGTATCCGAGATCAGTGTCGCCGTGTGTGGTGAGTATCTCATATCAGTGTTGCCGTGTGTGGTAAGTATCCGAGATCAGTGTCGCCGTGTGTGGTGAGTATCTCAGATCAGTGTCGCCGTGTGTGGCGAGTATCTGAAATCAGTGTCGCCGTGTGTGGTGAGTATCTGAGACCAGTGTCGCCGTGTGTGGCATCTGAGATCAGTGTCGCCGTGTGTGGTATCTGAGACCAGTGTCGCCGTGTGTGGTATCCAAGATCAGTGTCGCCGTGTGTGGTGAGTATCTCAGATCAGTGTTGCCGTGTGTGGTGAGTATCTCAGATCAGTGTTGCCGTGTGTGGTGAGTATCTCAGATCAGTGTCGCCATGTGTGGCGAGCACCTGAGAGCGGTGTCGCCGTGTGTGGCGAGTATCTTAGATAAATGTCGCCGTGTGTGGTGAGTATCATATAATGACAAAGTGCAGCGATGTCAACGTACTACGTTACATTGACCCAGATGATTGAACACTCAACTAGTTGGCCAGAACCTAACGTTAATCCATAACATTAATCCATAACGATAAGCTTCGCTAAGTTATCAGGCCGAGTTCATATGAGCTCATGTAACTTACCGGCAAAAATTGCCCTTTGGCGTGCCTACACCGAGATTAGCTATTTGAAATGCTTGTATATGGTGAATTGCGTTAGATGACGTCAATCGTTGTGATCTTTATAATATAGCTGGAAAGCTATATGTGTGAAAACAGGAATACAAAAATACGTCGACAGCGTATATCTCGTACAAGCCACCAAAGGCCATTCCCAATATTTTCAGGATTTATAGAGGGAAATTATGGCTACATAGGTTATCAAAATGACAAAATCAAAGAATCTATGTTTTGCTAATCAAATTTGTAACCTTCACGTCCAAGGTCTTTGACTGCACCTTTTGACATGTGAATTAAATGTCTAGCAGCATCTTTCTATGCAGACGTGCTTTGTTTCATTCATGTGCAAATTCATTTTTTGTTGTAGTTATAAACTGAGTTGCCGCCATTGCCGCCACTGTCAGTTATGCTTTCCTTTCAAAGGAATGCATTCTACTTTATAGGCTTCGCCCACATGACCTGTCCCGAACCTCCTCATATGTTGACCCCCCGAACCTCCTTTACCATATTTCCAACATAAAGGTTGGTTACCCAATTATTGATTCCTAATGTCCTAGAGTACCACTCATTACTTGCTTGCACCAAGGATGGATGTCAGCATACCTCTCCTCGACTTGCATCTAATCTTCCTATTCTTGTAAGTATTGTACTCTTCCACTGTTTCATCCGTTCTACATCTACCTCAATCACCAATTTCCGCATGCACGAAGACCATTTTCTATCTCACTACTCCCCTATATAACCCTCTCCAGGCATCCTTTACCTGGACCCCTGGGAAGTAGACTAGAGTTCATTTGGCTTGGTTCTCACTGCAAAAGCACGATATGTGCACTTGACTCTTGAGTTCCATATAACTAGAACCTCCCTCTCGCTAGCCATAACCATCTCCTCGTTCCACCTCCATCACACTGGCCGTGTTGTCCTGTTCCCACAAAGCTGTTGTGTAGCTTCAGGCTCGGGTTCAGTTTCCTCAAAGCTAACCTGGTACTCCTAAGTCGTGCTGCCCTCCACTCTCCGCTGCCACTGTCGTCATCCTGCGTCTGACCTGCTGCACTAACGTTACCTACATTTGGTCCTACTTCTGATCTCCTAAGGTACTCCAGCTCCGTTGTCAACAATGACTCAGACACTAGCAGTTCACGCAGCTAACTCCCTTCATTTTGTATTGTCTCCATATTCTACGTAAGTCGATAAGGAAACCACAAAAGCCGCTGGCAAATGTGACGCGCGTCAACTACTGATTCATTACATGTCCCACTTGGAAGTAACTTGGATTGAACTCGCTTTATTTTCATGGCAGTGCCAAAAAAACATGAGAAGAGGTTAAGATGAATTAATCTAACCCTAGCTAATCTAACCCTAGATGCCTATAGCTTCCTACCTAAACTTGAACGTCGGAGCGGACTTTTCAAGAAGATAAGGAAATAGCATAAAGCATTAGAAGAATTAAGCTAGAACAAGAAAACAAATGCAGCGTCAAAAGGGAAGTGAAACAACTTAGCATAACCTACGCAGCATGCACAAAAGAGAACAGCAAGCTAACCCTCCTAACAAACGTATTTTAAAACCTAGTGATCCACTCCCCTTTGTTCGCCCGGCAGTCTCTTCCTCAGTCCTCCGATCAGCACGAATACGTCCTGCTGGAACGGAGCAGAACCGTGAGGGATACATTTATTGTACTCGCCTTTCACCAACCTGACTTGTACTTACATGTTGTATTTGTTGTGCATTGTGGTTTAGCTTTCAGTAAGGGAAATATCACGTGCATTCTCTGTTGTGATTTTTGTTTGGCCTGCACGCCCTGACTATGGGTGTCAAATTAGACAAATTTCACCTTGTTGAGTAATCTTGCTCAGCTGTCGTTGCAAACTTGCAGCATTGGTACCGACGTGATTCTCTGCATATTTGCTCCCGGCGTCTGCTACCGTATCTGTCCGCCTCAACAGTCTACGATCACCGTTGTACTTTTCACGTAGGACACAGCTAAGCAATGTTGTGCTTCAGAATGACAATAACTCTCTGATGCTCCCTTGTTGCAGATCCAGATAACCCACAAGAACCAGGTGCCGATGCTGATGGCGCCTCCCTCCCCTTCGCGCGCCAGTGGCCTTCTACGGTTCATTCGCCACAACTGATTCGGCGCATTGTGCGCACGACCAAGCGGCCAACATTACGCTTATCTTCTGCAACCACCGACCTATAGACAGAGAGGCTTCACGCGCGAACACCGGGTTTAGACGTCTAGAGTGAATGCACTTTACGCTGCAAGATTACCTCAGAGTGGGACCAGCCGGTGTCAGAGTCTCCGAAGTGGGAGCCGCCCCCAGAGTGGGATCCGCCCTCTCCAGCGTCCCTCAGAGAGGTACCTGGAGTGGGGCCAGTCTGCGTCAGCGTCCACCGATCCGCAGCCCCGTACTGCACCGCGTCCCGTCACAATCCGTGACACAGCCACATATTTAACAGAGTTTTCTATTGGCGGTTGGCAGGCGCAGCAGCCCGGGTACAGTGTGGAGTTTCTATCCAGAGTTCATCTTTTAATCATTAGCTGTTGGGTGCTTGTAGTCCATTATTGTTGGTGTTGTGCTGAAATGGCGGGTATGTTTCTTCAAAGCCAGATGCGCGTCGTGTTGTCAGCTATTGTGCGCCACGTTCCTCGCCCCCGAGGCGATTCAGACGAGTGAAAGTGAAATGCTTGTGCCAAACTATCAGGGCTTTTGAACTAGGTAACCGTAGGTATTTGAATGCATCTTTTCGTTGGACTAAATTATCACTAGCCCTAGCAAGCTGTGTGGGAGTGCACCTACGTTCGAAAAGAGATAATTCTTAATATGTCGGTGTTCCTTAGTCCCAATCACATCAACACATTACAAATAGCCTGGACTCTGATGGCAGTATGGGGTCGAATGTGTGATACATAAATTATCCGGTTCAGCATATGCATTTGCTTTGCATGTTTGAGTGTTCAGCTTGGCTATAATTGTCAAGGTTGCTTGGATAATTCGCTATCACTTCGCCTTATTTTGCAACGTTTCATATCATGACTTACCAGCGTCCGTAATGGACATTGAGAACATCGGATATTTTTATCTACGAAACATCACAACCTCACAGTATCACCAACCTCTTCAAAATGCCACACTAAGAACGTAACACATACGGCAACACCGCGTGCATTGCATTCCCACAGCGGTCGCCACAAACGCGCACACCGTGGCACAGTCTGGTGCCGCCGGCGGTGGGCCGAATGGCTGCTGAGGGAGCCGCCGGCCATGTTCGAATGGCATAGTCAGAGTGCCACTCAGGAACGCCACAAGGTCACTCTCGCCGCGGGTTCACTGTCCCCACACGCTCCGCTCCAGCTGCCCTGATTTTGTGTCGAGATACGGTGGTTTATTGAGTTGACTCTCGAGAATCTCTTGTGCCGAGTACCAATGCGCCAGTTTTGGGGTGATGACGCTCCCGGCTAGGCGGGAGGACACAAGGGCTCATGTCCTCTCGCCTACACGCGTTCATCGGTCCGCCAGTTTTCTCCCACGCCGTCCTCTGCCCAGCCCCCTGTCATCCTGCTGATATGCCAAACCATACTCTTCCACTGTCCTCTCAGTCCCGGGCATCCTGTATGATAACGCTCCTGCCCCTACCCACACATACAAACACGACACTAGTATATAGCCTCTTTGCACTCCCACTGCTCTTCTTTCCAGTGTCAGGGTATTGGAGACCAAGCTAGGTGTCATCTTCAGAGTTTACACGTGTTTTGACTCCATGTCTGTGTCGTCCATTGCCGTACGGGGCATTTGTCGACGATTCGTTTCGGTCTGCGATGTGCTTGTACACTGGGATGGTTCAAGTTTCATGAAGTATTGAAAGACTACTTACGACACTGCTACGATCATCTGGTTCAGTTGAAGTCCATCGAGACAATGTCTTGACTTGTGTAAGAAGCAGCTGCTAAGTGAGACGAAACATTTAAATTTTCACGGTCTGGTAAATGTCACATTGGAACAGTTAACGATTAAAGAATATGCTAACTTTTCCTGTGGGAACTTAATTTCACTCACGTAACATTGCAGAAATGCGAGATGGTTTCTAGCTCACCGAAAACTATTTAAGTCGCGGTAATCCCTACTTGCGCTTATATGAGATCAAAACAACTCAACGTACTTCGCATCTCGATAATTTATATCTGTAAATTGTATCGAAACACCGAGTACACGATAAGAAAATTGTGCATGATAATACTGGTGTGTGCAATGTTTTTTTTAAGTGTGCACAATTATAACTAGCGGTGGAAAAGCTGAAAATCGGAGAACTAGTATCAAACTGGAATTTGTATGTCTCGAGGCGCACCAGATTATAATTTGTGTGATAAAAGTGGTCTCGGTGAACTTCAGCCGCGAAATATGATGCGCAAATCTGTCGTAAGTATGCTTTAAAACATCGCTCGAACTTGAACGCACCCCACCGTGCACGGTCTTACAATGACGTCTCCTGCTGACAGCAGCGTCAGCAGAGTACGGGACTGTCTTACAGTGACGTCTCCTGCTGACAGCAGCGTCAGCAGAGTACGGGACTGTCTTACAGTGACGTCTCCTGCTGACAGCAGCGTCAGCAGAGTACGGGACTGTCTTACAGTGACGTCTCCTGCTGACAGCAGCGTCAGCAGAGTACGGGACTGCCTTACAGTGACGTCTCCTGCTGACAGCAGCGTCAGCAGAGTACGGCACGGTCTTACAGTGACGTCTCCTGCTGACAGCAGCGTCAGCGGGCTTCGATCACATGCGGCGTCACGCATTCACAGGTCGGCTGCACGCCAGCAAATCGAATTACATTTGTGAGCAACTGTTACTGTAGGACGGTTCATTATTTCTGGGTACCACAGGAAAGTATTTGTATGTGTCAAACACAGACGTGCGTGTCTCGGTATTTTTCACATCGGCCGGTTCGGAGGTGCGCCGGCTGGCCTCGCGCTGCTGAGGTCACTAGGTTGGACCTCTCCAGTCAGGTCCGGCCCGCCGTGCGTGCGTCTTGGTTCGTTGTAGCCTGTGATGACCATGTGTATGAACTACATGATTATTGTATCATTGTTGCTTATACAAATATCTAGTCCACTTTGTTTCTTGGTGTAAATAAAGTTTCCCAAGCCAGCGGCGTTGCGTGGCGACGCTTGTTCGGCCTTCTTCCGTGGCTGCTCGACGGCAGCGATTTTCCTTGCAAGGCGACTCAGAGCGGACTGGCTGGCGCCGGTTATCGTAACACGATCTGAATGTCGGCCATACCTCGGTCGCCACCCACGCGCCGGCGGCCGGCCGATCTCTGCGGCGCGGTCGTCAGCGGCGGCCGACGGTGATGGCACCGACTACCGGGGGCGGCGGTGGGCGTGTCCGGCGGCCCAAATTGTCCGCGCTGGAGGACGTGCCGCTGCCGACGGCCACCCGGCCGCCCGCCACGTGCACATCACGTGGCGGCGGCCGTGCAGAGGGCGGCGCGTCCCTGACACGCTGCAGCCGCGCAGACACGCCGCGCTCCAGGTCAGCTGCGGCCGGTCGACGTCACTGGCAGTGGCGCGACAAGGCCGACCCGACAGGGCCCGTCGCTGTCGCCCGCTGTTGCCGGCCGCCGGAAGTCACCGCCGGTCTGAGTTGCACCACACGGCCGTACCCAGCGGATGCTGGCTGTGGTGGTGGGGGCTGCTCGCCACCTAGCCCGGCCGTACCCAGCCGCTGCTGCCGTCCACCCGCCGTCAGCAACACTGCAGACATCGACGAACGGAGACCGTACCTGCACACCTAATGACAACAGCCACCGTCCATGTCCGCAGCAGGACACCGGAGACCGTACCTGCACACCTAATGACAACAGCCACCGTCCATGTCCGCAACAGGACACCGGAGACCGTACCTGCACACCTAATGACAGCAGCCACCGTCCATGTCCGCAACAGGACACCGGAAACCGTACCTGCACACCTAATGACAGCAGCCACCGTCCATGTCCGCAACAGGACACCGGAAACCGTACCTGCACAATTTATGACAAAAACCACCGTCCATGTCCGCAACAGGACACCGGAGACCGTACCGGCACAATTTATGACAACAGCCACCGTCCATGTCCGCAGCAGGACACCGGAGACCGTACCTGCACAATTTATGACAATAGCCACCGTCCATGTCCGCAACAGGACACCGTACCTGCACAACTTATGACAACAGCCACCGTCCATGTCCGCAACAGGACACCGGAGACCGTACCTTTACATGCCAAGACACCGGTGCCCCTATTTGCATACATCAGGATCAGAAGGAGTAAAATCGGTGTAGTGTCTACTCTGCCGCGTGGCACGACTCCAAATATCCTTTTTATGGCGTAGTACATCCTTTATCCCGCCTCACATATAGGTAATATGTATGTAGCCTACCATCGATTAGCTAAGTCGGAGTATGATTGTTGCCAGCAGTGCAGTACAGTACAGCAGTACAGCAGAGTACAGCACAAGTAATACAGTGCAGCGGTGCCGAAGACAATCACAGTTCCGTTCTTTCTCCAGTGCCATGCTCTGAGTGCACCGGTCAGCTCGCCCCCCCCTCTCACCGAACCATTCATTCGCTTCGTCGCTCTGTTGGAGTAATTTGGAACTAATGATGCTTGAGCGAACGAGTTGGGTTTTCTTGTAAGCATCACAAGCAAACGAAGTAAAACTTAGTCCAGGATAACCATAATGTCAAGCCTATGGAACTTCGGAATGTGCAAAGCTTCTATTAGCTACAATCTTTACCAAATTTAACCCTATAATTTGTGTCACATTAGACGCGCAACAGCTATTTGGCCGAGGTGCGGGCTTCTGAAAAAGTAGGCAGACAGAGTTGACGCATCACAGCAGCATAATATGGTTGGTTGGTTATTGGTTTTACGACACGTCGACCGTTGAGTCATGTAGCGTCGCCAATCTCTCACGCCGATTGGTCGCGGGCGAAGAGTAGCGACAGGTGAGACTCGAACCCACAACCTTTCGATTGTGAGACGAGCATCTTACCCCTAGACCACTCGTCCCCCAGCATAATATGGAAACCATTATTATGACAATATTTCATGATCAGTAGATAGAACATATTATACTCTTGCTCAACATAGCCAGTGTTTTTGGGTTGTGGTTATCTATTCTCTAAATTTAACCTTACAGGTTGGGTACGGTAAAAGTTCCTGTCAGGGTAGGTGAAGAAACTAAATATTTTCCGTGACACTACTATCAAACAACGTTTTTTTAACATCAATTTATACTTCAGACAAATATGAGATTTTAAACTAGTTTACTTAAGTACTTTTCGTACCATATTTGTTTTTTCATTTTGTCTCGAGGTGCCCAGGGTAGAGCAAAGCACAAGTAGAGCAGAATGATCAACATGGACATTAAGAGCACAATTGCTCTGTGGTGTGGCAGTCTGTATATTTGACAGCTATAAATATAGCTTAAAACGGCATGCATGCTCATGCATTATGCATGCATGTACAACAATCGAGCAGAGAAAGATTTTCAGATCAAAGGAACTGGCTTTGCTGAATAAATATTTACAATCTGGTGTCCTGTACGTACATCAGTGCTTAGGTAAGCCAAAATAGTCGTCGCAAATATAGGTAGGTACTTACCATTTGCGGATCCAAGGAGCAACTGCGAGCAAATTCTCTGCCACAGGTTGAAAGGTGATGCTCCTCCAGGGAAGCTAGAGTGTACTCCTCCCCTCGCGCACCGAATTTGTAAGTTAAAGTGACGCACCCCTCCGAGGACATCACCAGCGACCCTGCCTGCTAACATCCAGACACCAGCGACCCTGAATGCTCACATTAGGACACCAACGACCCTGCCTACTCTCATCAGGACACCAACGACCTCAACATAATCTACTCCACTCGGACATCAACGATCCTGCCTACTCGTGCCAGGACACTGGCGATCCTGCCTGCTCTTGCCCGGACACCAGCGATACTGCCTACCCGTGCCAGGATACTAGCGATCCTGCCTACTCGTGCCAGGACACTAGCGATCCTGCTTACTAACATTAAGACCCCGACGCTCCTACCCACTCGCATAAGGGCAGCAACGATCCTGTCTTCTAACATCAGAGCACGAGGCGATCGTCACATCAGGACACCAACTCACATCTCTATCTACTATCTACTCTATCTACTCACATCAGAACACCAACCCCCATCGGTGCGAATCAGGATATCAGAGCCCTCCTACTCACACCAGGACACTAGCGACCATCCTTGCAACTTCAGGACACCAACGATCCTATTTGCAAGTATCAGGTCACCAAAGACACTTCTATTTACATCCGGAAACCAGAAATTCTACCTGTACGCATCGGAATACCAGAGACCCTACTCCTCACATGCTGATACAAGCTACCCTATCTACTCACATCAGGGCACTAGCGACCCTACTCCTCACATACATATCTAAGTGACGGAAGAAGTCCCCTGCCGGCTTAATATGATCCGATGAATGCTGCTAAGCGTGGTGGCGTCCTCCGATAATGAAATTATACGAATTAAATTAGCTGCAATTGCAATTCATTTGGACTTTTCAAGTAGACTCCTGGAATCTTTTTATATCAGTACAGTAACAACGGAAATTAAATGGAGGTGTCGTTTTACTGCAACTGGTAAACAGATCTATTGACTCGTTCCTTTTTTCCCGAGGTTCAGTCAACATTGTTGAGTCACCGCAACTATATCTGGGGACAGACCTCCCTGGCACATCCTATGTCATAGGTGTTTGAGCACTGGTCTCCCGTTTTTAGGTGGTGGCAAACACCTGATGAGCATAACATTCGGTTTGTTGTACTTTTGCCTTCATTCTATGGCAGCCCTGAGTGGTTTTACTTAAGTCATCGAAGGATCCATGGCAAGGAAAGCGGAATGATATGCAAAAATCAAACCTCATAAATACTCGGCCATCGGATATAGTTTTGTGCAACTGACATGACGTTAACTATTTCAGCTTGTGCAATCCGGCTAGCATTTACTAGCAGCAAGCAGCAAGCTTTTACTACCCTCCACCTTTTTGTAGTTTTTTCCCGTGTATCCAACGAGCCGAACACCGTAGCGCGGTGAGATTGCATACCATAACCTTTGTATGCCTTTTATCAATTTTTCATTCGTAGAAACTTCATTCACTCATCTCAGGTCAGCGGTCTAGGTCGGGTCAATGAAGTCAATCATCTGTAAGATCTCAAGAAGCTTGAGCAAGCATAGCTTTTTAAAATGCAAACCGATGTTTGCAACTGACAGGATTTATAGAATGCTACGGAACTGGTAGGTTGTGTAAGGGTATGGTTTTAAAAAGTAATCTAACATTACCTAGCCTGAAGTAAATTATCCTGCTATTTTTCAAATTGGATACAAGCTTCAGCAGATTTATAGGACTACTTGACGCTTTACAGATAGATTGCATCCGACCAATGCAGAGTTGCAGTAGTTTCTCCAAGGGTAGCGCATCGTAGCAGCATATATCACAGGTGGCCAGTGAATGTTCCCTCTGCCCTCATGATTCATGCAAGACAAGCGACCACAAATACTGCAGCGTTTTACAATATGATGGTGCCAACGCCGTTTCTTCAGAAGCCTTAACCATTCGATTAGAACACAGGCGCCAACACACGGTCGGACATTTGGGCGTGGTCAGGTCGCGCCAGCCGACAGAGCGGACTATATAACGTCAGCCTCCCGTGTACACAGCACCAGTTCAACCACGGTCTCCACCACATCAACATGAAGGCTGTGAGTATACAGTGTCGTAACACCCTGATCTAGTAAACCTAGGAGTATGGGGTTTGAGAAGGAATATCTTCCTTCCTGTATAACTTTATGTGTGTATATATATATATATATATATATATATATATATATATATATATATATATATATATATATATATATATATATATATATATACATATACATATATATATATACATATATATATACATATACATACACATATATATACATATACATATATATATATACATATACATATACATATACATACACATATATATATATATATATATATATATATATATATATATATATATATATATATATATATATATATATATATATATATATATATATGTATGTGATGGTTTGCCGCCAGGTGTCAAGGTGCAAGCACGTCGGTGTGGGGCTCCTACTTTCCAGATAAGTCGTTGCAGAACCGGGCAGTATACTAGGCTTAACTGTGGATAGGTATTTAGCAATTACTTCTGTGCATATATTTGCATAGTTTGATCTCATAAGTTTCTTTTTAACAAGCAGATTAGACTATTTACACCTAGCGACGCTGCCGAGCGCCATTTTGTCTTTAGGTTAATGTCTGTCTTTCTGTAGTGTGTCAGTGTTTTCAGCTATTTATTTCATTTTTGGCAGTTGTTCAGCGAGTGATTTCTTCTTTCTTTAAAACCACAGTCAACTTTCTGCACAGTGATTGCCTTGGTAAGTGCTGCATAGTTAGGAACTAGCATACACCTAAGCTTTGTCGGTTATTTTGCTCTGCTCTGTTATTTTGTAAATCATTTTGCAGCAAGTTACTTTTCAATCTAAATCTAGGAATAAGCTGCAGCCTTTAGGATAGTTACCACCAGGATGCAGGCACTAGAGGATGAGGTTAAGGCCCTTAAGGCAGAGCTTTCCGAGCTCAAAGCTTCCCTTGCTGCACAGGGCAGGCCAGAAAGGGCAGCATGTAAGGGTCAGCCTGTAGCAGGGGCATCCTATGCCCAGGTGGTCACAGGCCACCAGGTAACTGTAGCTTCTCCTGCTGTTGAGGTGGCAGGGAGATCTGAAGAGAGAAGTGTTCCAAGTGAACAGAAGATTTCTAGTTGTAGCTCACAGGAGGGGCAGTGGTTTAAAGTCAGGTGGTGGAGGATTTGGAGGCATGACCCTAAGCAAGGGGCAGCGAGTGGCAGGTGGTAGGTGGTAGGAGTGGGAAGCAACCTAGTCAAGCAGCTCAACAGGCAGGAGTAGTAACATCCAATAGGTTCCAGGCATTGGAGGACTGCCCCCAGGATAGTGATAGCAGCAAGGAGAAAGTGCTAGTCGTAGGAGACTCTCGTGTGAGGCATTTAGATAGGGTATTCTGTAAAGGTTGGAGAGGTAGGAGGTGCATCACCAGGCCTGGTGCCAAGGTCAGAGACCTGGTCCCAGTGGTGGCACAGGCCACCAGTGAGAACCAGCTTAGTACAGTTATAGTGCAGGTAGGAATGAACAACATGGGTCCTGCTAGGAGTGAGGAGCTGCTGCAGGACTACAGGGCCCTTCTGGCCACCCTGAAGCAAAGCAATAACAGAGTTATTGTGACAGCTATTCTGCCTAGGGCTGGAGTCTCCCCTGAGTGGAGCTCTAGGGCACTGGCAGCCAATGCCAGGGTAGGTAGGCTCTGCAATGAGTTAGGTTTGACCTTTGTTGACAAGTGGTGCAGGTTTTATGGCTCATGGGACCTCTATCAGAGGGATGGCCTGCACTTCTCCGAGAAGGGGGTGCAAGTGTTAGGCAAAGTATATGAACATGTCCTTGAGGGAAACTAGATAATGGGGTGGGGAGGGAAGAATTGGCATTGCTATCTCAGGGATATGCCAATAGTGACAGCATAGGCAATAGAACCTCACAGTCAGCAAATAGGGGTAGCAGTAGATCAAGGGGGCAGAGTGGTAGCTCATCCAGAGATGCTAGAGCTACTCAACATGAAAAAGCCGAAGAGGTTTATGGAACTTTTGTTAAGTGTATGATGCTTAATGCTCCGAGCATTCGATCCAAATTTGATGAGTTCAAGTGTTATGTTGCTGAGGAGAAACCAGATTTTGTTTGCATTACTGAGGCATGGGTCAGTGAGGGATATTTTGGGGATAACTTGCAGGACTATGAGATCCAGGGATACAATATGTTTTCATGCAATAGGGGTCCAGCAGTGAAAGGGGGTGGTGTAATGCTCTATGTGAATAGCTTATACAGTTCTCAAAAAGTAGCAGATGGGGTAAAAAATGTGTCTGTGGAGTCCATTTGGCTTGATGTTGCTGTAGGAAAAGGCAACAGCAATAAACTGAGGATAGGAGCTTTGTATCGATCAGGAACCTTGCCACATTCTCAGCAACTGGAGCTCGATAAGGTGATTTGTGACGAAATCAGTAGAAACTTTCAGAGGAAATGCCTTATTCTTGGTGACTTTAATCTAAAAGGATATGAAAATGTTGGTGTTGGCTCCCCAGCGTGTAAACTGTTTAGGAAATGCCTTGAAGAGGACTTGTTCTTACACCAGTTTGTAACGGAACCAACCAGGCAGGGCTCATTCTTGGACCTTGTCTTCTCAGATTTAAGTGATTTAGTTCAAGACTTGACTGTAGGAGAAACTCTGGGAAGAAGTGACCATAACATAGTAAGATTTAAGGTACAAATAGCACGGACAATCAAGGATAATTTGGCAAAGATTCCAAAGTTTAACAGGGCAGACTTTGCCTGCATGAGAGAGGCTTTAAGTGCCATAAAATGGGAAGAAGAATTCTTTGATTTAAATGCCTGTGAAATGTGGGAAAAGTTCAAATCCTACTTGAGGGAAATTCAGATTAGACATGTCCCCCAAAAGCAAAGGCGCAAAAGAAGGGTAGGAAAGCCAGCATGGCTTACACCAGATGTGATGAGATCAATTAAGGCTAAGAAAGATGCATTTATAGTATTTAAGGAAGCTTCAAATATCGTAAATCTAAGGTCGTATCGAAAAGCTAGAGATGCTGTGAAGCAGAAAACCAGAGCAGCAAGGCGAACAAAATAATTGGATTTGGCTAGGAACTGTAATGGGGACAGTAAAAGTTCTTTAGTTTCTACAAGCTAAGTAAAGTTTCAAGCACAATTGGTCCACTGGAAGTAAATGGGGCTATATTGAGTGAGAATGGTGAGATGGTTGAGGAGCTGAGCAAGCAGTTTAAATCAGTGTTTACAGTGGAGGATGTGACAAATCTGCCAACCGTGAACCACAGTTCAGTGACAGGTGATCAGATACACGATGTTGATTTCATTGATAGTGATGTTGTTTTCAATTATATCAGAAAAATAAAGCCAAACAAGGCAGCAGGACCTGATGGAATTTATGCTAGGGTATTGCGGGAAGCTGAAAAGGAACTGGCAATTCCATTTCGTATAATATTTTGTAGACCAGTTTCACAAAATGAAATTCCAACAGATTGGAAAAGGGCAAATGTGTTCCTATTTTCAAGAAAGGAGAAAGAGGGAAAGTTGAAAATGATAGGCCAGTAAGCCTCACATCCCTAGTCCGCAAGGTACTCGAATCAATTATCAAGGAGAGAATAGTTAGTTTTCTGGAAGGAAACGGATTGATTCAAGATACTCAACATGGGTTTAGAAAAGGGAGATCGTGTCTCACAAATCTCTTGGAGTTTTTAAATTTTGCTACCGAACAATTTGATCAGGGAAATCAGGTTGATGTAGCATATCTTGACTTTAGTAAGGCCTTTGACAAGGTACCCCATAAACGGTTAATGGTGCAGCTTCAGGTCCATGGTATTGCAGGTAGCATCCTAAAATGGATAGAGTTGTGGCTTTTAGATAGACAGCAGAGAGTGATGTTAAATGGTATAAAGTCATCATGGCAAAATGTTCTTAGTGGATTCCCTCAGGGGTCGGTACTGCGGCCACTATTGTTCATTATTTTTGTGAATAGCATTGAATGTCGCCTAAGCAGTAAAGTTTTGAAATTTGCGGATGATTTGAAGATCTTTAGGACAATAACAGGGCACAATGAGCAGGTTTTGCTGCAGAACGACTTAGACGAGCTTGTGAAGTAGTCCGAAAAATGGCAAATGAAGTTTAATTTTGATAAGTGCAAAGTCATGCATGTAGGTAGGCAGCATATGAAGGCGCCATACTTGATGGGTGGCCAAGTACTATCTGTGACTCAGCAGGAGAAGGACTTAGGCGTCATTTTGAACACAAAATTGGGGGCATCAGAACAGACCAAAGAAGCTAGGAAGAAGGCACTAAGAATGCTTGGGGCAATACAGAGGAATGTGTCATACAAAAGTGAGGAGGTCATCAGGAAGCTTTACTGTGCATATGTCAGGCCACATTTGGAATACTATGTCCAAGCTTGGTCGCCTAGTTATGAGAAAGATTGTTGGCTTTTGGAGAGAGTACAAAAGAGGGCAACAAAAGTGGTTAATGGTATAGGCAACCTGGCATATGAGGAAAGATTGAAGAAATTGAATATGTTTTCACTTAGATATAGAAGGCTGAGAGGAGATCTCATCGAGGTTTTTAAATTTGTTCATGGTCAGGAACAGGGATATCTCAGTGAAATGTTTGAATTTAACAGAAATGATGCAATTAGAGGTCATCAATTCAAAATTATAATTAATCACAGCAGGACAAGGTTAAGACAGTCTTTCTTCACCAACAGGGTAGTAGAACACTGGAACCAGCTGCCAGGAACCATTGTCAGTAGCAACACACTGAACATTTTTTAAAACGGCATAGACAATCATTATAAGAATAGGGGGCTTGTTTTTCTGTATTCCAGGGAGGGTTGATAGACAGATTTGGTGTGCAACTGGTTCAGTGTCGAAAGTGCAACCAAGAAGGGCCCTTGTGGCTCATAGTTGCACTGATCTTTTATGTCTTTATATATATATATATACATATATATATACATATATATGTGTGGGTGTGTATGCGTGTGTATGCGTGTGTGTGTGTGTGTGTGTGCGTGTGTGTGTGTGTGTGTGTGTGTATATTTATATATAAATATCGGATGAAAACACATTTTACATGAACTATACTCCATGCCCCTGTAACTGCTGAATAATTATTATGCTATCCCAAGTAGGTATGCATCTTACCGCCTATTATACACATTTCAGTTGATCATTGCTGCTCTGGCCGTGGTGGCTGCCGCTGAAGGGCCCCAGCCGTCCTACAGGCCCCAGCCGGCCCCGGCCTACAGGCCTCGGCCCAGCTACTCCCCGGCTCCGGCCTACAAGCCCCAGCCAAGCTACAAACAGATCGCTATCCTCGAGGAGGAGAGCGTCCACCCCGGAGATGGCACCTACAACTTCCACTTCTCCACCGAGAACGGCATCTACAGGTCCGAGAACGGAGCGCCCCTGCCCGGCTACGGCAAGGACCCGTACGGCGAGCCGCAGGGCAGCTACCGCCAGGAGGGCTCCTGGAGCTACACCGACGGCTACGGCAACCCCGTCGAGGTCACCTTTGTCGCCGACGAGAACGGCTACCAGCCGTCCAGCGACATCCTGCCGACCCCGGTGCCGACCGAGTACCCGACCCCGGAGGTCAGCTACGAGCAGCCCTCCTACCAGCAGCCCTCCTACAAGCAGCCCGCACACAGGCAGCCCGCCCACAAGCAGCCCGGCTGCACCAATTGCTAAGTATTTGCCATGCACGTGATATGAAACAGCGTCCGGTCCTGCGATGTTTGCATGTGTTGTATTTATTTGTCTCGCCTGGCACAGGCGCATGTGAATGATTATGCACAATAAATTCTTCATTACAATTCGTATTTGCTTCGCGCCGACAGAATAAAGCCTATTTTGACGTGATGGAACCGGACCATGGCTTAATTAATCTAGGAATAACCTCGGATTACTCTTCAATGGATCCCCTCGAGAAGGATCCATTAGAAGCCTAGGCAAGCAGCCCAGCCATTGGCATTCAACATTTAACCGTGTTCGTGTGCGGTATGCTACCTAGATTCCTGTGTAAGGGTGGTCTACGTCTCAGATAACTCGTACGTTAATGACTTCCAATTTTCCCGAAGATAATGCAGAACTTAAGAATCACCAAAATGTGAACTTTCCAGGCCTCCCATCTGTTCCGGATCCTCCTTAGGATACAGCCCGATTTCCATGTCAATTAGTTGTCTTTGCATCATTCATCTTGTGCATTCTTATGAAACTTCGCATGTTGCCAAGCTTCAATTAATAAAACAAGAAATTGGTTGCAAGGGTGGATCTATTAACGACAAAACAGGGTATTTGATTTTTGCGATGTCCCAGGATCTTATATTTTCAAACAAAATGATCAGTTATCCTATTGTGATAGCTAAGCAACACTGTTACCTAGGTTGCCGATTTTAGACCGATAGCCTAGAAGCGTCTCAAAGTGGACAAAGGCGGAAATGAGGAAGAAAATGGGGACACGCCATGCAATTCGTTTGCAGCCAAAATGCTGAATGTCATTTACCATAGTGCCGGTAATCGATATCGACAATCTTGCAAAAATGTAGCAGCGTCTGTTACAGATTCTTCTGTCTCTTTCCCTGTTAGATTCAAGAATAGCTTCTTGTTGACGTGACCGGTATTGATCACAGGCCATGCCACTGCAACTATGACGACTAAACTAGAGCCCAAACTCATATAAGGCCGCTAATCAAGACCAACTCAACCCTGCCCTGCTGATGTCACACTTCAACTAAAGACCAATTTACGGACAATCTCAACTCGCCAGCCATTCAGACAATCACGACTTACTAAGCACCACAGACAGTCGCAGAGAGGAACTGCCTAAGCAAGCAAACGGCATAGCACCAATGCGAGATGAAAGCACAACCCTATCAAAACAGTCATGTGACAGGATCGCACCAGTATGAACAGGCCTAAACGAGCTCCAGATTATGCGAACGCTGAATTGCGCGAGTGCGAATACCCTTCTCAGTACGAATTTCAGCCGATCTACTCAGCCCGTCCCTATCAGGATGCACCTTGGTGATAACACCACTCATCCACTTCATCCTGGGAACGTTGCCCTCGCGTACGAGCACCACAGAGCCAACAGACAGCTTGCCATGTGCGGAGAGCTTCCTGACTGTAAACGGCAAATTCCGCAGGTACTTTGACGACCACATAGACCAGAACCTGCTCAACCGCCCCTCACACATCCTATCAGTCTCTCAGAAAAGGTCTGCACAAACACACCATCAGGGTCCTCAGCTACCCTAGCCTGGAGACCGGCGCCCCGGCCAAGCAGGAAGTAGCTAGGCGTCAGCGCGTTAGCACAGTAAGCTCTGTCGCCAACGAACGTCAAAGGACGCGAGTTGATGCACGCTTCCACCTCTGACAGGACAGTCCTCAATTCAGTCGGAGTCAAACAGCGCGTCCCCAGTGACTTCTGAAGGCCGGCCTTCCTCGACAGAACGAGGCGCTCCCACAAGCCGCCCCACCAGGGTGACAGTGGCACTACAAACTTCCACTCCGGAGCAAAGTGCCCGAAGTAGCTTTGCAGTAGAGCATCTGCCCCGTTGAAGCTGGCATCGTTGTCCAAGCAGATGCAGATGGGCAAACCCCGCCTCGCGTGAAGAGCTTCAGTGCCATCATGAAGTCCTCTAAAGATAATAAACTTGTGAGTTCAAGATGGATCGCCCGGGCCACAAAATTCGTGATGGGGCTCCACAAATATATGCGAGGAGCCCCAAGTAAACGCAGCCGGACCCTAAGAGCACAACTTATTTCCGAAAATGCACCGGGCCCTCCAAAGCGCAGCGTGTCCCGCAAAAGCGGTAGGGCCTTAAAACATAAGCCGCAGCTCTGAATAAACACACCGGGAGTTCTAAAGGAAAACACACGGGAGGCCCTCAAAGCACACTGGGGCCATGAGGCCGCGTAAGGGTGTCAAAAAGAGGCTGGGGCGCGCAAAAAGCGACATGGTCCCTAAAAAGGACAAAAAAACTGGCACTACATAAACACATCGGGGTCTTCGAAAACGCACCGGTACAAAACAAAAATTGTCGGTGCACCAAAAAAGCAATAAAACGCTGAACAGAGCCTGGGTATCAAAAATGGCCGGCCCCTCACAAAAATTGGCTGGAGCCATAAAACGCATCCGTAGACGAAGAAGAAGGCAATCGGTAAAAAACGAACACCGAGCCATGATCTCGGCTCGGTAGCCAATCTGGGAGCATATTTAGCCAAAGAGATCTGGTGCATGAAAGTTCAGCGGGTATCAGGATTATTTCTCCACCAGTAAGTTTGGCGAATCCAGCAAAACGTAGGTCTAGCAGGAACCTATATCGTAATGCTCGTGACACGGAAAACGACAGCGCACGGTGAAAAAGAAAGCATGACGTTGTGGGGATATTTGACCACTGCCGATCGAATATGCGGGCGCCTGGCGAGTAGCGATACGGGGGCGCCTGGCGAGTAACGATACGCGCGACCACCGCAGCCCCGTCTCCGTCGAAGCAGGCCCACCCTCACCGCCAATTCTCTACATCTCAACATCTCAACACCCTGCAGACATATCTTGCACCTTGCACAGATTCGTTGTGCTCTGAAAGGTGCATTCCGGGTTTTCGAATATCGTATAAAGGGTCGAAAATATTATCCAAAAATAAACGTCTTAGTCTTCGATTTGGACCTTCCATGTTACCACTTTATCGACATTCGTGAGCGTGCAGTTTCATAGAGCTTCCATTTGCATATAGCTTGACAATAGAAAGGCATATTATCACTGAGTATCATTTGGCAACTTTGCTGCACATAGCTTTCTAAAAGTAAAAAATCAGGGAATCTCACGCCGCTGTGATGCCATTTATGGCTGACCCATAGTGACCCAGACTTTTATTTCTCAATGTATGTATAATTGACGTAAGAAAACGCACTGAGCACTTGAACTCGGATATGTACCCATGTAGGAGGCAGTGGCGTACCTAGGATTTGCGTTAGGTGGTAAGCGGATTTGGAGGGCGCCGCCTACCCCATTTTTGAAGTCCACGGATTTGGACCACTATTCTTTCGAAGGAGACAAATTTTTAAATAAAATAATTAGTAGTCACCTTAATTGTCCTGTCGAGAGGGGCTAACCAATCACCATCGTACCCGAGACATCCAATTTCAATCCTAGCTCCCCCACCCGGGTCGAATGCTTTTCTCTTGGTATCCCTTGATAAGTCACCTCACACTGCTGAAACTGCACCTGTACAAATAAATTAAAAATGTAAAATCTTTCAATTTCCTGCATTCCAGTTCATAACGCCCAGTCACCACTACGCCGACGCTCGTGTACGAGTACACCCGCCTTGCGCATTATGCACATTCGTCACACTTCGGATGAATGTACGGTTCGTGCTAGACCTACGTTTTGCTGGATTCGCCATATTTACTGGTGGTGAAATAATCCGGATACCCGCTGAACTTTCATGCACCTGATCTCTTTGGTTAAATATGCCCCCAGATTGGCTACCGAACCGAGACCATGGCTTGGTGTTCGTTTTTTTACCGATTGCGTCTTTCTTCGTCTACGGATGCGTTTTACGCCTCCAGCCCATTTTGGGGCCGGTCCATTTTTGATACCCAGGCTCCGTTCAGCGTTTTGTTGCTTTTTTGGTGCATCGACAATTTTTGTTTGGTACCTTTGCGTTTTCGAAGACCCCGATGTGTTTATTTAGTGCCCGGTTTTTTGTCCTTTTTTGGGACCATGTCGCTTTTTGCGTGCCCCAGCCTCTTTTTGACACCCTTACGCTGTCTCATGGCCCCGGTGTGCTTTAGGGGCCTCCGTGTGTTTTCCTTTAGAGCTCCCGATGTGTTTATTCAGGGCTGCGGCGTATGTTTTAAGGCCCTACCGCTTTTGCGAGACAATGCGCTTTGGAGGGCCCGGTGCATTTTCGGAATTCAGTTGTGCTCTTAGGGTCCGGTTGCTTATTTGGGGCTCCTCACATATATTTGTGGAGCCCCATCACGATTTTGTGGCTCCGGTGCGATTTCTCGGGGTCCCGGTGCGACTTTTCGGACCAAACCTCGTGGTTCCGGGGACTCGACAACAGTTATCTGGACTCGACGCGGGTTTTTTTTGGGACCTCTTCTGAATTTTCTGAAGTCCCAATCCCGGCCTGATTTTTTGGGCACCCGCCACCATATTTGGGAGTCCCGTCGATATTTGTCTAGCTCCGTTACGTTTTTCGGGGTCATAGGCGATTTTAAGGCACCTGATGCCATGTTTGGGGCTCCAGATGGATTTTCCAGGCTTAGACATTTATTTTTCCAAATATATCCTTATTTCGGAGGGCTCCGGGTTTATTCTTCGGGTGCCGATGCGATTTTTTAGCAACGCTGTGCTTATTTGCGGCCCTCAATGTCAATTTTTGGGAGCTCCGACGGGAAGTTTTGGTGCCCCAACCCAAACTTTTGAGACCACCGACGGGAATTTTGGGTCCAGAGCGCAATATTTGAGGGCCCGGCGTGAGTTCACGGGGCGCGTGGTACTTAGCTTGGGTCCAAGCGCGATTTTGGCGAACCCCAGTGCAAACTGTCTGGCCTCGGCTGGAGTTTTCTGAACCAGCTGTATATGTTTCGTGCCCCTAAGCGAATACGGGCCAACACGCCAATTTCTGTGGCCCCAGCGCAACTTTTGGAGGCCCCGATGCGATTATCGGGAGCCCACCCCTCTCAGGATGGAGGGGAGTGGCATTTGCCCCTTTGTTACGCTATTGCGGCTGCTCAACGAATTTTTTTCTCAGCCGATGACACCCTTACACCCTTCAGAGTAAGAAGGCCCTTAGGAGAATTTTCTATCGTTAAAAGAAAATTCGTCGAAACCGGGCAATTCAGAACAGGTCCAGTGGACCAGTTCTGAAATGCCCGTGCTTGGGTCGATCCAATCGAACCTCGGTGTGTTTTTTTTTAGGGTAGACTTCTTTTTAAAGAGCGACATTTTTGGACCCCAGTACAATTATTATGGCTCCTGGTGCGATTTTGTTCGGTGTCCGACACGTTTCTTTTCCGGGGCCCGCCCGGTTTTAGGGAGCTCAGGGGAATATGTCACCGCTTCAAAAAAAGAAAAGGAATAACATATGGCTGAAGCACTCCGATTGACATGGTCAGCGTGCGTTTCATTGGTATCGTAGTTGGTATTAGCTTAGTATGGCTGTCAACCTGACAATAATACAAAAAATATTTTCGGATTCATCATTAATTGTAATTCATGGACAAACCAGCAACAAGTTTCCAAGTTAATCATCCTTAATATAGCTAGTCGAAATTATGTCGAGGCATAGACATAGGTTTCAGAAAAGTATTGTGAGGGCACAATACATAAAGGCAATGGGGGGCAAATACCACAATGGGGGAATGCCACAACATAGGGTGTTAGAAGTTCAAATTATTGGGGGCAATGCCAACATTTGGGGGGGGCAGTGCCCTCCCAAAAGCATGCGATTATCGGGCCCTTAAAGGAAACCAACCACCTTTATAATGGGATTTTAACTGAGATAGCAGTTTTGAAGACCACGTCGAGAAATCACTTACCTCATACTCCATTCGGTCCAAAACATCTTCCAGCCGAAGTTATAAGGCCTTTTATCATCGGTTTTAGGACATGGACAGACTCGGTGGACGTTGTGAAAATTCCTTTGGCATTCTGAAATTTGTTATTTTATATTATATTTATATTATATAATTATATATATATATATATTATATATATATATATATATATATATATATAATATATATAATTATATATATATATATTATATATATACATATATATATATAATATATATAATTATATATATATTATATATTATATTATATAATTTATATTCCTCTCTTGGCGAACCTTTAGAGGCCTATGATGAAAAAGAAAAGAAAAACTCCCAAATCCCGTTTTTTGAAGTATGGGCATAATATTTCGCAAAACCAATGTCATATTCATCATTTTCAGGTGCCAATATCCCTAATTAGTATGATTGCAGAATTTCGGCAAGGTGGTTAGTTTCCTTTAAGCATTAGTGGAGGCGTTAGAAATGTATCAAGGTTTCCACTAAACCGTCCATTTGCTTCTACGTTTGCCTATTCCGTATCTGGACGCCTCCTTCACCGCCCGCCATCTACCGACAAAACCTGAAACACTAGGTCTATCGCCGGCCGCCAGAGGATTCAGCTAGCTTCGTTCCGCGGAAATGATATCCGATGGCATCAGAAGCTGGAATAGGCACTGCCCTTCGGTTGGAACACATATAATGGAACATGAAATTACCAGCCTGAGAGCGATATGGCACCTTTTTACCAATATCTGGTCATCAATTTAAGGAGCCATGCTTTCAACTTATTCTTGTCAGAGTGATATTTCCAAGGACTTACCTATGTACTTGTCAATTCAGGCATCAGCAGATGTGCGAAGGAACACATGAAATGTGATCTATGCCTTGTGTAGCCTGAGGTAGTGTGATTTTTTTCATATTATTCCAGAAACACCACACATTACTTATTGCTGCTTAGTTCATCATAATGGACGCGAATCATCAGACTTGTCGAAGCGCCCGAAAACCTAAATAACTAAACTAGTTCATCATAAATTGAGTTTACGAATAGTTGCATACCATGGCGAGGTAGCCAAAGCCTCAATAGCTGAAGCCATGCTTTCGGTTACGATAGCACGGCACGGTACGGCACGGCTACGGCAACCCCGTCAAGATGTCCAGCCGTACAGTGACATCATGCCAACCCCGGTACCGACCGAATACCCAACCCCGGAGGTCAGCTACGACCAGCCCGCCTACCAGCTCGAGCTCGCCATTGGCAAACACAAAGGATTTACGTATACGTGATGCTTATAACGCGTGTTGCTGCAATGCTTGTGTGTTGTATTTATTAGTTCCATCTTTCAGAAACTTTTTTTTGCAATTCACATAGTAAGTGTAGCATTGTCTTTTCATTACAGATCTGTGGGCTTTATTGGAACATCGCGGAGCGCGGCGTTGAACGGCCGTTGGGCCGTTGGGCTCTCAGTCACTTACATTCAATCGCTAGCATTCATACAATCAAGTAGACACATATCAACATAATGAATACATCCATCCATTCTACAAGACGTGAACTTTGAATCATACAGCACATCACAAGTAACATCACCCATTGCATACCAACGTTCGTGATAGACGGCACGACATACATTGTGTCGCTGCTCCATATAGGGGACGCCACTTGCGTCTAGTTATTTCTATGTTCCGAAAGGTGGCGTTGCATACATTACTTTGGGTGGCGTCCTTGCGCTCTGTCGTTCCGGTATAGGTGGCGTCACTGCGCCAATCAACACTGTCAACTAAAGGGGGCGCTACAAACGAACACTCACGACGCGATGTGTACAGTCAGAGTTCAGCGAATAGGTGCAAGGTTTGGAGCAATGGAAACGATTTCTTCTAGCAGACAGACACACTACTCACATACTCTGGTGTGTCTCACAGGACACCGGGGATCAGCATAACGTCGCTCCGTCATCGGCACAGAGCTCCAACAGTACTGAGTAGCATCTAGCTCAAACACTAAGTGCTCTCCCGGAGCTCGAGCTGACGCGCTTAATCCAAGCTGAGTGACACAAGTGAGAAAGAAAGAAAGTCAAACAACTTCTTAGTCTTATTGCACTATTCTTATTCTTATTATATCACTATTCGTATTCTTCTTGCACCGATACTCAACTACACTGGTGCTCAGATCACCGAGGCTCACTGGCCCGGCCTGGGTCATTCTTGCACCGATACGCAAACACACATACACACAAACATGTAGTTTGTGGACCCAATATTTCCATCGGGGTAAAAGTATCACCCAATTGAAAATAATTATGCCCTTGCCCTTGGCAATAATTTTATTTTCCTCCCCTTGAAATACTTCAGATAATAGCTTCATCTCGGAAATCAAAATCAAATCTGGATTGTGAAATTCCCGTTTAAGGCGAATTTCTAAAGTCCACAAAAAGAAATGTTTCCATGACTGTCTATTTAATTTTCACCTCGTCCTATGATTAACATATTTTTTCTACCTCGGTACCATCCATTTGAAAGTGCATTGGAGTTCGCTATATTTTTCCCATATTTTTATATTTATTTATTTGAGCCACTCGCAATATATATTGTAACACACCCAAGAATGGTTTCATATTTTGGCTCAAACTTCGGGTCCGTATCTCGAGCTGTATTTAAAGAGTACTGTTGATTATCAGGCTTGAAATGCCAATCGACAGCATTAATTTTTCAGTTACCTTTTTCAAGAATTATTCGCTCACAAAGAAAAATAAGCTTCACTATTTATACGTTTCAATATCGTAACAGAATCCACACAATAAATGACAAGCACGACAAACAACAAACAGCAGACATAACGATATTATAAATTTTATAACACAGTCACACTATTAGTGGCCAAAATCGAAGGCGGTATTTTGGCAGAATTTCGGGAATTCCCCGACTGACTGTTTACTTGTCAGCAGGTTTCTGATGTGAAGAGGACCGTAACGGTGAATTTCCGTTCGACGCCTCTCGTCGGACTTGCTCGATCAGCGGTTGTCTCAGTGCAGCAGTTGCTCCTCTGTGCCGCTGTCTCAGCTCAGACATGGGGGTTAGCTTCAATTCAAGCTTGTTTACATCCTTGTCATTCCTTGTCAATTCAAGCTTGTTATGGCAATCATGTGTAACGAGAAGTTCTTTTATCGGCCTAGCATCTCACCTCTGTTTAGGCAACTTCTTTAGGCTACGTGATGTAAGAGAGTTAGTTTGTGAGCATCTTGATCCCATAAATTCAGCCCCAACCCCCTCCGTTCATGGCGCGACAAGTTTCAAGTACCTAGACGGCGTCCGCCTGTCTGAATGCCGACGTAAGCAGCCACCGCTCCAACGGGGCCGGTCAGTGGACCTTGTACCTTCCCCCCGCCCTCTCCGGCGCCAGGCGTCAGAGATGTGACCTCAATACTGTACAGCCGATGACTGTACTTTCACCTCCCCTATCCGACCGGCGCGTAACGCCGCAGTCGTTAAATATTAAATGTAACAGAGTACACATAAAGTTATACGTTTGGCTGTCTCATAACCGTAATTGGTATAATCCCGTAAGTCTTCCGATTGTAAAAGTATCCCGTAATAGTAACTGTAAAATAGGGTACCGTAAATATCACATAGTACCCTTCACTAAAGGCCAAGCCACTTCCGTAGAAGCTTCTAGAAGCTGGATGTGACGTCAATGGGCGGTTCTGGCTGATCGGCCAATCAGTGGCCGGGGTCTCCAGAAGTGACTAGCGGCCGTGCGGCCGCCAGAGTCGGGCTTGGATTCTCAAAGCGGGTGCATCTGTGCTTGTGCGCTCCGTGCGCGCGTGCTTCCCAACTAAATTCGGCTTCTAAATTCATAGGAAAGGCAGTATCACGGTTTACCTTCCGAGGAGAACGTTCTGTACTCCGTCTGTCTGTCTCGTGTGAACGTGCGAGTGCTGCAGTGCAAATACAGGGCAGCTAGAAGAACTGGCGCTTTCGTGACTGAGGTTATCGCAAACGACGAGGTTGCTAGACTTTCGCGTGCCAATATAGGACTTTCCTACAGTGATAGTACTAGTCGACCTCGCGTTTACGATAAACCCAGGGTATAAGTGCAATGGCTCTGTACCGCAATTCCAAGAGCCTTGCACCGAAGCATCTCTCTTGATAGGTATCGCAAATCCAGCACTTCTATTTGTACCATGAATGGGCAGACAAATGGCGATAATTATGCATGTTTCAATAGCGTAGCTTGATAGACAAATTAATACAATAGCATCTTTAAGTAACGGGCAGCTTCAACCGCTTGACAGACAATTCAACAGGCCATCACACCTCCTGATATACAACACTGATTGGCCAATGTACATCCCAATAGTCAAATATGCATACATCAGTCAGATCTGCTTAGCCTCTCAACATATATCTCCCATTACAAGTTCAGATATTCATAGAGGCATTCAGGTCCACAGACAATTCAGCTTACATTCCGACCGGTCTTAATTTACTATGCAACTTTCATCTCAAGCGACTACATCTCAACAGACAACCAGTGACTCAGTCAGAGTCCCAAACGTATCTCGAGTACCGAAGAGGTCGGCCCCGGCGGCTGGCCGTGGCGGCCAGCCGCCTTCGACGACTGCTCGGCCACGAGTGTCCTGGGGAGCGCTCGGCTCCCCGCGAGGTAAACGCGACAGCCAACGCCCTATTGCATCACTGCAGTCAACCACGTGACATACAGGGTATGTGACTTCCGCGTCATATCCGAGAGCGTCGATCGTGCAGCCCTGAACCATCCGACCGAGAACAATGCTCGCACTCTGTGAACTCTACTGCACCCTTGGACGCGCCGTCCCTCTGAGATATCAGAGACATCCCACACTCCATCAGACCAGAGTCATCTCCGGTAGCAACCAGAGCCCCGGTTGTCGGCACCGGAGAGCTGAGCTCGGCGTGCACACAGGCACCTGCCTGGTCGGGCGATACAGCGCCTGACACCATAACGATACGGCAGTCAATCCACAGCAGTTCACTGACAGCTGGTTCACACGTCCACAGACACAAGCTATGGGGGACCATTCACCCAACAGTCAACCATTATTATATGTCACCATTATATTCATAATCCTTACACATCCAAGACACACCCGACATCACAGACTCACACCTCACATCACAGACACACCTGACATCGGCCACGGGGCATAATGTCCGTCATATCTGTCATCCCACACACACATTGCACAAGAGATAGTAGCGACGTAGGGTCGCCACAGTGACAGCCCCTGTCACTGTGGCGACCCCTGTCACTGTCATATCATAATCATACCACTCATCTATACACCTGCACTCATACTGTTAGACGACTGTCATACCACTATCAGATCACTCTCATTCCATGCTCATGTACACACACATCTGCCCGACTGTGGCTCTCAGAATAAACTCGTTAATATACATCATCCACAACAATCACATTCACATCACCCACTGACATTCACATTCACATTACCCACTGATATTCACATTCACATCACCCTGATCATTTCATCATCTGAAGGCGGCGGCCGGAATTTCGAGGTCACCTCCGCAGACGGTGGCAGTACCTGTCCCAGCTATCGGTGCACATGTCGGCCGGAAGAGAGGAGGGGAACAACGATGTCCGCTGGCCTCGCCGGCGGGCGGCGCCGTGACGACGTGAGCAGCTAGACAGGCTGGCGCCGGATATCTGCCGGAACACGTCGAGACAGACGTACTGTGGGCAGTGGGATACATTTCTGAAATTGAATTGTCCCGAAAACTAGCTTCGCTACAAAAGTAGACATTTCCTTTTCCCCTTTTTCCCCACCGACGGGGTAAAATGAGACAGAGGACGGGGCAATATAGGGTAATAATCACATGTCATGTAGCAAACAACGTGATAATGTTCGTTATCTGGATATTAACAGCATGTGTAGGTCATTGTCCTGGAATTCATTTTTCGCAGAGCGGAAGGTAACGGGCGAAGAAAAGGCCCGTGGTGACGTCAAAACAAGTTGGCAATATAATAGGCAAAATTGCAGGCAAAGGTGTGGGCAAAGGATATTAGAAAATGAACCCGTTGTAATCGGCAACTGCTGGCAAGGTTGTCATGACCCAGGTACCAGGAGTCGGGTATGGTGAAAAGTGACACTTGCTACAGCTGTGTGGTGTGAATGTACGGGCAATGCGGGGTAACCGTTTTGTCCCGTCCTTCACATCCTGTTATTCCCCAAGAGTTAAAGTTAGTTTGTTCAGCAATCGTCATGCTTAAGCATGACACCAGAGAAAAGCATCTTGAGATTTGGAAGCCTAATAGAGAAGCTTCCACTATTTCAAGCTACTCAACTAACTTTGAAGCTGCACGAAAACCAGTCGGGTATCATCAGAACGCCTTTGACGAATATGACCTGAAAATGGCGTCACTTTTTGTTTTTATATTATTTAGAAACTCAGGTTTTGAGATAATTGCTTTTCAAACACATTGCATGTCTCCATTTCCGGTAAAGACACTTGAGCTAAAAAGCACATCGTTTGACAGCTAATTTCACAGCGCTAATAATTGGTAATTAACGCTTGCTATTCGACAAACTTCGATGAACTCGGATGATCCTAATTTTCAATATTAATCATAGTTTGGCTTCCCTGGGTGCTTTGGATCGTGCTATGCAAGTTTGATTCTGTTTAGACGATGAAAGCTCGAAAATATGCCATACAAATAAGTGCGTCTAAATAGGTTTGGATCACTTCGTGTTCTCTATCTTACCCTGATTTCAGGTCACTTCACATAGGTCCAACACATTGGATAGATAACTTACGCATCCTCAGCATGCATACACAGGCCATAAACGTGGTCAGCAAGACATACTTATTGCAAAATACTCACAATATCGTCCTAAGGTATCTGCGCGCCAATGTTTGCCCGAATGGGCCAATATTGGCAATGACCTTTGGTGGCTGGCCTGACCTCAAACAGCAAAGATAGATATTTACGTGTTGTGAGCACTGACAAATTGTAGTCGTGTAGTATGTTCCTTTTCAATATATTTGCACGTACATGAGCTATGAATACTGAAAACAAATATCAAAATTGTTATGAGTCTATCACTTCGGATGATCTTGAGCATACCAGAGGCACGAGGTTCGATTAGCTGTGGTGTCCGCCCTTCCTGCCACGGTGAGAGGCAAAAACTCCCTACAATCCATAACTAAGTAAAAGCTGTACATATCACATCGTTGCACTTTATTTCTTAAGTCATGCACACTTGGATATGACCCTCAGACAACGCAACTAATTCAGGAGTTGATGTAATACAACAGATATGGATATGCACACCTTGTTCACACCTTTATGTTATGAAAAGACTATAAAGTAGATTATGTGCCAGCCAGTACCAAAATACATTAATACTCGAGTTTCACTGTGGTTCTTTCACTGTTAACATATTTAACATCGATTTCATTAATATTGCCCAGAGTAGAACATTGTAAAGGCTAAGGGCAGTAATGTAACACAATCAAGGTAAGACATACAATTTGCAAGTGCAATTTCCTTGCCTTGATATTACAGAACCATGTATTATATACGGCCTTGGTCCTAGCTGCCATACACTTCAATATTTACATGTACTTTGATTATTGAAGCATACAATTTACTACCACGATGCATCCATTGCGTGACTGTAGTATGGAATAGAACGTAAAATTTCCACATTTCAATGGATTTTCAGTTTGGCACAGCACACAGATATCCAACCTTTTGATTGAGTTGCCTGGGTATTATCGGTGCTGGCATCCAAGATTGCAACATAATTATTTCCATCATATATTATGGTAGCATAGATACAATAATGAAGTCCACACACTATTATATCAACTTCAAGTGCGAGAACGCCCCTCAGAATCTTAGAATCCCAGAGAGGATTAGGCGCTCGTGATTCGACCTTACAAGGTCACATAAGGAGTGATACGAAGAGCGATGATGTGCGAGAGTTACGAGTGATGCTTGTCATGTGACCTGATAATCACATGAGCATGGCAACTGACCCGAGTGGATCTTCAGCTGGGTAACTGCGTTGTGGCATTTACAGCACGTTAAACATTGAATTCAAAATATGTTGTTCAACAGAATTGGTTCGGTAAGATGGTGGGCTCATGGTATATGTAACAATATCTGCTTAATATAGACTCTGATCCAATAATCTATTCAATAAAGACATTTGGATTAAGAGCATTAAAACACCGAATTACAACGAAGACTACTACCAAGGCTTTTCATCGTCCAGTGATGTGTACGTCTAGGCTGAGATTTAAGAACCCCGAAGATAATGGGATGAATTTAAACCAATTGCAGGGTGTATATTTATGAACACTACTTGTAGTGCAAGCAGTTAAATGGGCATAGGAAAGTCGATTTCGTGCGATGTACTCCATAGACGTCATTGTTTATTTGTTTATTTGTTTATTGTCCACAATCTCCAACAGCATATTGTGCCCTTTACAGGAGAAGTCATTAGCTAAAAAAAACGTAAACAGAACAGGTGAACAGTTTTCAGGTCAAACAGGTAAACGGCTGTCAGAACTGCATCGATGCCCGATGGCTCCGCGGCTCAGATGTGAGCGAGTGACGCAGCACAATATCTGACCACCTGCGTCTTAAAAGCATTCAGCGTGTTCGTGAATATGTCCGCACTTGGTGTCATCGCTAAAAATGTGTTCGTTTCTCTTAATAATCTCTTAATAATACAAAATAAATTGTTAAACTATACAATCATTTGGACATGCGCAATGGCGTACCGAAGGGGGGAGCATTGGAGCAGTCCCCCTCCTCATGAGAGGTTGTGGGCCCCAAATATCGCGCCGGGGTCCGGAAAAATAACGCCAGGCTCCCTAAAAATTCTGCTGGTGTCCCCAACAATCACGCTGGGGAGCACAAAATCACTTTGGGGACCAAAAAAGTCGCGTAGGGGTCCCCGAAAATGGCGATGGGCCTCCAAAATCCCACCAAGGCCCCTGAAAATCACATTAGTGTCTCATAAATCGTTCCGGGACCATCAAAATGACGCCGAGGGCTTCAAAATGTTGGACCGAGCCCCTGAAAATACCGCTGGGCCTCAAAAATCGTTCCGGGACCCTAAAAATGACGCTGAGGGCTCCAAAATGTTGGACCGGGACCCTGAAAATACCGCTGGGCTTCCAAAAGATCGCGCAGGGACCCCGATAAATCGCGCCAGGGCCCCAGAAAATCACGCTAAGGCCATAAGAGGTCGGGTCGGGCACCTGGAAATCACACTGGAGGCCAAAAAGACCGGAAGTCACGCCGGGGGCCTCGAAAACGACACTGGGCACCAGAAAGACTGGCCAGGTCCTCAAAATCACGCTGGGTCCCAAAAGGTCGGGTCGGGCCCCTGATAATCGCGCTGGGGCCCAAAAACGTTGGACCGATCGCGCTGGGAGCACAAAAAAAGTCGTGCCATGGTCCTTGAAAATCACGACGGGTACCGCAGAAATACTGTCTGAGCCCCCAAAAATCACGCTATGGGCTTCAAATATTCGCGCCTGAGCCCAGAAAGTCAAGCTGGGAGCCGAAAAAGTATTTCCTGGTTCTTAAAAACACAATGGGGACTCCAAAAGGTTGGGCCGGGGCCACTGAAAATCACGCTCAGCCTGAAGGTACCGAAAAGTCGCGCCCGGGTCCATGCAAATCACACAAGGGGCTTGACAGGTCGCACCGGCGCCTCAAAAGTCTCATCGGGAACACCCAATAAATGAAGTCGGGGAAACGAAAAAACCGTCTGGACATGGAAAATCACTGGGGTCCCAGCAATTGTTCCAAAAGAAACCAAAACTTGTTGGACCTCCAAATACGTGTCGAGGCCACGAAAGCTCGCGATAGGCATCCCAGCAAATGAAGACAGGGTCCAGAAATCGCACTTAGACCAAAAAAACATCGCACCGCTGCCTTTGGAAATCACTAGTAGACTTGTGCTAGACTCAAATTTTTGGAATCGGCTCACATTTGACTCATAGATCTTGAGATCCGATTCAACTCATGATTCACAGCAGGTCAAAATTATTTGATTCGACTCAATTCAGACTCGGAGCTACAGAGATCCGATTCAACTCACGACTCAAACATAAATTTGAATCGATTCAGATCCGACTCAATGTTTATCAGACTCATAAGCCATATGATTTTGTGTGCACTGCTCACACACTATATATATACATATATATATATATATATATATATATATATATATATATATATATATATATATATATATATATATATATATATATAATATATATATATATATATATAATATAATATAATATAATATATTTATATATATATATATATATATATATATATATATATATATATATATATATATATATATATATATATATATATATATATATATAATGTGAGGTGAAAACAAAGTTATAGCAAAAATAATTTATTTGACAGACAGTTTGATGTCAACTCATCTTCATCTGTCTAATTAAAGAAGGGAATCAGTATTTATTCACACTAACGAAGATGCTCCAACATCGAAACATCTGTTGGATATATTATTTTTGCTATAACTTTGTTTTCACCTCACATTATTTATAATTCATCATGCACTGTAATGGTTGATATATAGGATAAATATACACATAAATGAACGTGCATGTGCATAAGGAAATTGACTCAAACAGATTAACGAAATAAATGGTTGTCAATGCATATGCAAAGCAATGAGTGCATAATACCTCAATCCACATCAGCATGATGTACACACAACCTGAATCACATACCTGACACACATCACCTAACTGCAACATGGCACCCAGGTTCTGCACTGCAATAGGTATCTGCACAGAATATGATTGCGTTGGTCTGTTGCCCCCACGAAGTTTGTTTGGTAGCAAGCTTGAAGGTTTCCCTTCACCATTGGTTTACACCCAATTTTACCGACTTTTTCTACGCTATCTTGCATATTTTATGGCAATATAGGGTACTTTGACGTATTCTAATTGAAAGACCTATTCTTTAGCTTCATCAAAGGGTATCCTAAATGACCCAGTAATAATCGTCCTGCCCAACAATGTGCCATTTCCGGCAGGCTCACCATCAAATGCCTCCAACATAAAGGGCTTGTTCCTGATATTGGTAGGCTCCCTCTACCATCCATTTGACATGTTCAAGTTGTCACCCTCGTTCAAGAGCGGAAGAAAGGACAGTCAAGGGGGCGCTAAGTGCTCCATAGCTTCTTCTCCCCATTGGCAGGAGAGTTTCAGTTGAGTTGCAAGTTTCAGGAGGGCATTCCTAGATCACAATGGTGTTGTACATAAAATGTTCAATTATGAATGTATCATCAACAATCCATGCAAGATTCACCAAGGAAGAAAGCATCATGCCCTGGGTCTAGCTGGTCTGGAAAAACTATTTTCAACAACTGCTGTATGTTAATGTAGGTAGGCAGGTAAATGTTTGGAAAAATAGGCTGATCCTAGATTTTGGAGATCCTGAACATTATCCTTTCCAGAAAATTATTTGTTGTTTTTTCATCTGGAAGTTGAAGTTCCTAAGTTATTAACTTTTGACAACGAACTGCTGTGATCAAGGAAAAGTGCTCAAAATTCACTGAAATGGGTGCAAGTTGAGCTACCATGCATAAGGTTTGAATAAAAATATTCTCCATACTGGATGACTACAAAATATTCCTCTCCAAACGCCGGATTACAATGCACAAATCCGACCTTGTCTATGCATGAGAATAAAATGTGTCGGAACAAATGCTCACTGGAAAGAATTGGAAAAGATTATAACTCACCGGGTGAGCGAAATACAAATATATTTGCTAGGAAGCAAATTAAAGTGACCATTGCGTATGATTTGAGAAAAGTTCTGCAACCAAATTTCTACCATATTTTTTTTTAACTTCGAATGACGTCATGCGGGCTTGAAGGAACATTTTGATCTACCTTCTTGTAAGGGTAACTTGGGTTTGTTATTTGTCACACAAACCGACGCAAATTATTCAGTGCAAATGCCTGTTAAAAAAAGTGCATGGTCGTTTCAGTTCCCTATTGTTTTTCACAATCACATCCCATTTCTGTGTTGTGTTTCTGGCACTAGAATTGACTCATGCATGATACTGATCGTGAATACCAAGCTTAGCATTAATACTTTTTTTGTAGTTATTGTTATCCGTTTTTGGTAAATAACTTAAGTACACCTCGTTCCTTACTCACTGGCAGCTGATAAGTTGACAATTGTAATGTTAAGCATTAACAATTATACTGTGTTTTTACTCCCTACCTTGTGTCATGGCATACTATTTACAAAGATACATGCTTTATATCATTTGTTCATAACTTGCATTTGAGTCACAATACTCAAATGACTCATTGTGATTCAAATGATTGACTCGTGATTCAACTCATTTAAAAAAAAAAAGATGTGATTCAACTCACGACTCGAAATATGTTTTTGGGAAAAGAATCAATTCAAGTCACAACTCATCCAAAAACAATTGATTCATGAGTCGATTCTCGATTCAACTCGAGTCGAGCACAAGTCTGATCACTAGGGGCCCAAAAGTCGCACCGGAGCCCCACAAGTCGCAGCTGGCTTCCCAAAAATCAATTCCTACCCGGAATGTTACTCTGCGGCCACAACAATTGCGTCAAAGACCAAAAAAACGCGTCGGGCCTCGGAGGGGGTTGGTTAAGGGCGCATCGACTGCAAAGGTCATGCAGCAATGCAGCAAGCAAGCAAGCAATGCAATAAGCAAGCAATGCAGCGTCCGGCATCGACAAGGAGCGACAGGGATCAAGCCGGAGCCCTCCAAAATAAAGAGTGATTCAGAAAAATAAATATCCGAGCCAGGAAAATCGTTCCTTAACCCAAACATACCATCGGATGTCTCAACAAATCGCATACGGCACCGAAAAACGTACCAGAGTTCGAAAAATCGTGACGGACACCAAACAAAAATGTCGCCGGGGGCCAGAAAAGTCGGGCCGTGGCTCGGACTTTACATAATTCAGAAGAAGTCGCCAAAAGTTGCGTCGAACCCAGAAAACTAGCGTCGGATCCCCCACCCGGAACCACGCGCCTGGGCCCAAAAGTCGCGACGGGACGCCGAGAAGTTATACCAGAGCCCCAATATCGTGCTGGGGTCCCACAAATGTGAGCGAGAAACCCCAAATGAACACAGCGGGACCCTAAGAGCACAACCGGAGGACGAAAATGCACCGGGTCCTCCAAAGCGTACCGAGTCAGGAAAAAACGGCAGGGCCTTAAAACATGCGTTGCAGCTCTAAATAACACACCGGGAGCTAAAAAACAAAACGCAACGGGGCCCTCAAAGCACATCGGTGCCTTGGGACCGCATAGGGGCCTCAAAAACATGCTGGCTGGGGCCATCAAAAGTCGACATGGTCCTCGAAAAGGAACAAAAGGACCGAGCACTAAATAAACACTTCGAGGTCTGGGAAAACGTCCCGATACCTAAAAAAGATGTCGTCAGTGCACAAAAACGCAACAAAACTATAAAAGAGCCGGTGTCGCAAAATGTTCCGGGCCCCTAACACAAATTGTCTGGAGTCCTAAAGCTCACGTCTAAGTCTTTCTGCGAGTCGGTACGCTTTGGAGGGCCAGGTGCATTTTCGTCCACCAGTTGTGCTCTTAGGATCCCCCTGTGTTTATTTGGGGTTCCTCGCTCACATTTGTGGGACCCCAGCACGATATTTTGGGGCTCCGGTATAATTTATCGGGGCCCCGTCGCGACCTTTCGGGCCCAGGCGCGTGGTTTCGGGGGGAACCGACGCCAGTTTTCTGGGCTCGACGCAATTTTTGTTGACTTCTCCTGAATTATGTAAAGTCCGAGCCACGGCCTGATTTTTCGGGCCCCCGGCGACATTTCTTTTTGTGTCCCGCAGCGATTTTTCGAGCTCTGGTACGTTTTTTCGGTGCCGTATGCGATTTGTTAAGGCATCTGGTGGTATGTTTGAGCTATGGAGCGATTTTCCTGGCTCGGACATTTATTTTTCAGAATCTCTATTTTGAAGCGCTCCGGCTTGATTCTTGTCCGGTTTCGATGCGATTTTGGGGCCACGCTGTGCTTAGCTGGGACCACCAACGCCAATTTCTGGGAACCTCGAGGTGAATTTTTGTTGCCCCGGCCAGGATTTATGGGACTACTGACAGGAATTTTGGGTCCAAAGCGCGATATTTGGGGGCCTGGCGCTAGTTCGAGGAGCGTGTTGTACTTATCTGGGCCCTAGTGCGAATTTGGCGTTCCCCGGCGCTAATTTTCGGGTACGGTGCAAGTTTGTTGTTGCCCGTTGCATTTATTTATAACCCCTAATTCTGGGGGCCCCGACGCAAATTGATGGGGCCCCAGAACCATTTTTGGGGACCCCGACGCGATTCTTGGGTTCTTGGAAGTCCACCTCTTCAGGATGTGGGGGGGAGGCATTTGCCACTGGTATGCCACTGCGGCTGCTCAACGAGTTTTTTTTCAGCCGATGGCACCCTTAAGATTAGAAAGGCCCTTTGGGGAACTTCCTTTCGGGGCATGTTCTGAATTTTCCGTTGCTCGGGTCAACTCGATGGAGTCCTTTTGTGATTTTTTGGTGGTCGACTTGCAGTTTTTTGTAAGCCTCTTGCGCGATATTTTTGGTTCCCGGTACGGTTCTTCGGTCTTTCGGTGCATTTTTTTATGTGCCCCAAGGCGCTTCTTTTCCGGGGCCAGACGCGTTTTTGAGGTCTGACGCAATTTTTGTGGCCATTTTTTTAAAATCCCTAGCGTGATTTTCAGGGGCCCGGGTGCGACGTTTTGGTATCTTCAGGCTCAGCGTGATTTTCAGTGGCATCGGCCCAACGTGTCGAGTTCCCGTTGTGATTTTCGAGAACCACGGCACGACTCTTTTGAGCCCCCAGTGTGATTTTCTGCGGCCCAGACAGTCTTTCTGCGGCCCCCATCGTGATTTTCAAGAACCACGGCACGACATTTTCTGCTCCCCGCGTGGTTTTCAGGGGCCCCGGTTAAACTTTGCGTGCCCCTAGAGCGATTATCAGGGACCCCGGCCCGACCTTTTGGGACGCAGTGTGATTTTGAGTGCCCGGCCAGTCTTGTTTGGGCCTTGCGTCATTTTTGGGGGTCCGGAGAAACTTTTTGGTCCCCAGCGTGATTTACAGGGGCACGGTCCGAACTTTTAACCCTTTGCCTGCCGGAGTGTGTAAGTCGAGTTACTTTCTGGCCAACCTCAGCCTGCCGCAATCGTGTAATTTTCCGTAATTGCTTCCACTCCTGGAGTGGGTGCGACTGGGCGGGCCGCCTTGTCAATGGCCGGTGATCGATGGGTTGGCGGCACCTTTGATGGCGTGCCTGCATGGTGCGATCAGAAATCCATCGCATCCTTTGGGCGGTGCGTAATTAGGATGGTGTTCAGGCATGATTCTCATTGCAAAATGATGCTTATCTTCCATTTATGCTTGTTGGTTGGTTATTGGTTTTACGACACGTTGACCGTTGAGTCATGTAGCGTCGCCAATCTCTCACACCGATTGGTCGCGGGCGAAGAGTAGCGACAGGTGAGACTCGAACCCACAACCTTTCGATTGTGAGACGAGCATCTTACCCCTAGACCACTCGTCCCCTCCATTTATACTTGTGAAAGATGCATCCAGCTTACCAAGGCCTGCCATTTGATATGAAGCATGCTACCAATACTCCGGTGTACGCATTCATGTTCTCCACGTTGTGTACTTGCTTTCTGACTTGCTTATATGATGTTGGGTATGCAATGATAGGTCTCAATCAGAAATGGCCAAAATATCTGTACCTCAGAATAATTAATTTGTTGTGAACACCATAATAACTACAATATTACCATTTAACCTACCATAAAATATCCATGGTCTCGAGGTGTGCCCCGCTCACCCTATTATTTCTGGGATCGGGTTTGTTCTGGCTGAATTGGAGGAGATATACATTAAAAAAAAGAAGAATATATATATATATATATTATATATATATATATATATGTGTGTGTGTGTGTGTGTGTGTGTGTGTGTGTGTGTGTGTGTGTGTGTGTGTGTGTGCATAGCGTACCAGTGGCATACCGAATGAGGCATTGGGGGTGGTTGCCCCCAACCCGAGAGAGGGTTATGAGGTCCCCAAGAATCACATTGGGGCCCCAGAATCGTTCTGGGGCTCCTAAAAATGACGCCGGCGGCTCCAAAAAGTGGGACCGGGCCCCTGAAGATACCGCTGGGCCCCAGAAAAAGTCGCACTGGGACCCCCGAAAATCACGCTGGGGTCTCAAACGGTTAGGCCGGACCCCTGGAAATCACACTGGGGGCCAAGAAGTCTCGCCGGGGCCCCAGAAAATGACGCTGTGGCCCAAAAAAGACTGGCCAGGCCACTGAAAATCACACTGGGGCCCAAAAGGTCGGGACGAACCACCGGAAAATCGCGCTGTGGTCCCAAAACGTCGGACCGGGTACCCTGAAAATTACACTGGGGGCCTTATAAGTTCGCATCTGCGCTCCTAAAAATCATGCTGGATGCCCAAAAAGTCGGGCCGGAGACCTTGATAATCACGATGTGGCCAAAAAGGCTGGGCCCCTAAAAATCACGCTGGGGTCCAAAAGATCGGGCCGGGCCCCTGAAAATCTTACTGGGGCTCCCAAAAAGTCGAAACGTGGTTCATGAAAATCACGCTGGGGCTGCAAAAAGTTCGCGCCTGGGCCATGCAAATCACGTTGGGGGCCAAAAAGTCGTGCCAGGTTCTTGAAAATCGCGACGGGGACTCCAAGAGGTCGGGCCGGGGACCCTGAAAATCACTCTGAGCCTGGCGGTACCAAAATGTCGTGCCCGGTCCTCTGAAAATCACGCTAGGGGCTCGACAGGTCGCACCAGGGCCCCAAGAGCCTCATCGGGATCACGCAAGAAAATGAAGCAGGGAAGCGAGATTACAAAAAATGTCCTGACGTGGAAAATCATTCCGGGGCCTCACAGATAGCTCTAAAAGCCTCCAAAACGTGTTGGGCCACCAAAACCATCTCTAAGCCACTAAAACTCGCAATAGAGATCCCAACAAATGAAGACGATGCCCAAAGATTGCACTTAGACCCAAAAAAGTCGCGTCGCTGCCATTGAAAGTCACACTGGGGGCCCAAAATGTCCCGCCGGAGCCCAAAAAGTCGAAGCCGGCTTCCAAAACATCAATCCCTACACGGAACGTCACTCTGCGGCTAGAACAATTGCATGACAGACCCTAAAAACGCATCGTGCCCCGGAAAAGAAGTATGCTGGGACACGACAAAGATGCACCGGGAGCCCTGAGAATCGTACCGGGGCCCACAAATATTGTGCATGGGACTTACAAAAAATCGAACTCGACCCCAAACTCGCAAAGGGACTCATCATCGAATCGACCCGAACACAGAAGAAAAATCCGAACAGATCCGGAAAGGGAATTATTCGAAGGGCTTTTTTTTGCTACATTGAAGGGTGACATCGGCTGAAGAAAAACTCGTTGCCTCCAGAAACATTTGTTTCGATCGGGGCGGCACACTTGCGTTGGATTGTCTATTGTGTGCCGGGGATCGTTTGTCACTTTTGTCACCGATAGGTGCCGACTGGGCGGCAGTTTGTTCGGCAAGCGACAGGCGAGGTGGGACACACGTGCGCCGCAGTTGCGAGCCGCCGGTGTTGCGTCATGGTACATGCCATGCTCCCGGTCGCAAGTCACGTGCAGCTTGTGTCGTCTAAATCACCCGAGGACGAAAGAGCAGCCGGTGGTGGTCTGCCCCCGCCCGGGCAGATGGTGTGCTGTTCGGCATATAAGCGCAGCCGGGCGGGCGGCCTGCACAGACGTCCTACACGTCCTCAGACGGCCGACACACTCTCAGTCATGCGGTCCGTGCTGCTGGTGAGTCTGGTGGTGGCGTTGTGGTCCACGCACGCAAGTGCCCACAATCTGACGGTTATGGATAATAACAGCTCGTTGGTTCAATTCGAGGAGGATGACATGGATGGTAACTTGGAACATTTCGAAGAGTTTGACGGCGTGAGTGTGACTCCGCAGAACCAGTTTCCTGCAGAGTCCGTGACGCCTCGGGTCTTGGATTTCGACCGAGATAACGAGAAAGTTTCGTCCGAGGAGTTCGACGGCGAGAGCGTCATTCCCCTTTAAAACTAGATTCTTGAGGAGTTCGTGACACCTCGGCACGGACAGTTCGGCCAAGACAACGAGGTCACCGAGCGCGAGGAGTTCGATGAAGAGGCGACCACTTTCGACGATAAAGAGTTGGACGGAACGTCGGGTACTCCGTGCCTGTTCCAGACCCACAGCCCGAACTTGACCGACGACGACCTGAAGCTGTCCGGATCCGACATGGTGCCGACTGACGAGCGGAAGGCTGATGGGGAGCCGGCGCCCGGCCTGGGTCCTGGGGCGCTCGTCAGACACCATCACCTCGTGTTCAGCCAGCCTCAGCACAATCCTGCGGGCCGTGGACTGCTAGCACTCGCACGCGTACGTCAGTTTCGTCTACGCGGGCGAGAGCTACAGCAGGCGGCCGCACGTCCGCTTCACCAAGCAGTCTGGCTGCTGGTCGCACACGAACAGGAACGTCAGCACGAACGTGAACAGACCACCAGAACGTCAGCGTCAGCATCGGCAGCGGCGGCTGCGCCAGCCCGGCACGGCCTCGCACGAGATCGACCACGCGCTCGCCTTCTACCACGAGCAGGTGCTGTCCAACCACGACACGCACGTCACCGTCCACCCACCCGGAGAGCGCCAAGCTGGGCCGAGAGCGCGACTTGGCCGTCCGTTCCGGCGCCAGCAGCAGCTCGGTGCCATGCGACGGCGCACGTCCGTCACGCACCACTGCGCCACACCAGTGCCATGCGACGGCGCACGTCCGTCACGCACCACTGCGCCACACCAGTGCCATGCGACGGCGCACGTCCGTCACGCACCACTGCGCCACACCAGTGGGTCTACGTCCGTCACGCACCACTGCGCCACACCAGTGTGTCTACGTCCAGTTTCACTTGGGCGTCAGATGTGAATAAAGTCTTCTAATTTTGTCATCGAAAATGTAGCAAAAGATGTCGAATGGTGTGTATCCGACCGGTATGCAATTGCGTAACACGATCCTAGCCCTATGCGCCATCCAGCGCCACTTGAAAACTATGTAAGCGGTAATTAAATGTCATTCGCGCCAGTTGTGCTTCAGGCGTCTGGCCGTGGAGATGCGCTTGTGCCCCTGCAGCAGCTGCTCGACCCACCAGAAGGGCTTGGTAGTTCCCCGCCTAGTATGTTCGTCTGAGATCAGTGCAGCCGATGTTCAGACCGCCCAAGCTTAGCCAGAGGCTTGTGGAAGCGTGTGCGTGCCACCGCTGTGAATTTGTAGATTCTGTAGTTGGGAAGCTTTTCTTTCATCTGTTTGCCTGACGATCGTTGCAAAATAACCCAATTGGGGTTGACGCACCCAAAAAACCTAATAAACACCTTAATAAAGCCTGACGATCGCTAGTTGTTTCTAACGTTCTCACTTTGAATGCACCACAAATGTTCAAATTGGGTTTTACTTGTGTGCATCATAAAACAGAATGAACATACCTCTGTTTTCGCATGCCAGTGCTCATTACCTGCGCTGAAGGAAGAGCATGGAACGGAAAGTAGCGGAAAACGCATCGGTCTCTTCAAAATTGAATAATTCCGAGTTTGGTACTGGCACGACAAGTAGGCTCAGCGTGCAGCGGCCCGTTCTGGCCTGTCGGCTGTACCTACGAACCTTTGACGCCACCAACAAGTGTTTCACCCGATGGCCGGTCGGTGGTGTCAAGCGTTAGCCCGAGACGCCGCCAACTGGGGCCGGTGTTGACGCGCGACTTGGGCAGTTCGCCTTCTAACCCTTGAAAGCGATCGCGTAGCCTAGCGACCGCGTAGCAAGCGGATCGTTCTCAGTGTGTCCGCGCGCTCCTCCAACACAGCTCAGCGTTTTCCTGTGCTGTTAGTTGATGTGCCCGTGCGCGACGATGGCCACTCGCGGCAGCTCGCATCCAAAACACTGTCGTTGCGTCCCGACCGTGGCCTCCGACGTCCCTCACGTAACAGCCGACGCCGCCCGCTGCCGGCTCCAACGTGGCGACCAGCTGCTGCCGCCGCTGCCACCGCTGCTGCTGCTGCTGCTGCTACTGCTCGACTTAACTGACCTGCAGTGCGGGTGATTACTGGCGGACCTTTTGTGTCGGTGTGCCGGAGTCCCCTGCAGTGGAGGATATCCGATGAGGGTGGAATTATGTGTGGGTTGGGGCACAGTCGTGTGGTTCGGGTCGGTTTTGTGCACTGGCGTGGTCTTAACGTCAGCTGATGTGCAAAACCTTGGCGGTGAAGCTACGTCCCATGGCTTTTTGAACGGACAAAGGTGGTTCACAGCGGGTGCTGACTCGGTGGACACCAACTATATCAGCGACCGCAGCGACATCAGCGACCGCAGCGATATCAGCGGCCTCAGCGATATCAGCGAACATCAGCGGTGTCAGTAAAGGTAGCAAATCTTGGTCGCTTTTCGCAGATGTTGAAATTTGCCTGTCATCCGACCAGTCTTTCAGGAATTTACGATATTTGTAGCGAAGCAAGGTGTCAAGCTTACAAACATCAGTTTTCATGTGGTTCTCACTATGTTTTTCATAGGCAGGTTTGCAACCTTGCATAAGCTCGCAGCGTTAAGAAAAGTTTGGTTCCGGCTCACTACGTCTTTCGACGAGTTCTTTTCCTGTTAAATACAGTTTTCCCAACATTTTCTGTTCCAGGTAATCATTTTTCATGTTTTCCTCCTTAGACATTGCGTGTAAAGAAAGCATACGACCTTCAATATACCAAGAGGTGCTGAGTTGACATCAAAAGTAACGTTAAGGATTATACTTTATTACTCAACGTTTCGGCCAGGGGCCATCGTCAGGAGTGATATAAAAATGTCAAGTTTAGCAATTGAAAAAA
>JAOTOM010002779.1:85000-118322 GCA_034440615.1 Ashinkailepas kermadecensis | reverse complement strand
AGAAACACTTGTTGGATGGAATATCTCAGCTAAGAACACTGGACACATCACGCAGAATCCTATCATCTAACATGCACACAATTGACGAGTAGCTGGCATAAGGATACAGCAAAGGCACCGGAATCAATGTAAGAAAGCTGTTGTAGGTGTCAGTTTGCACCCGCCGGAAGGAGATTTGAGAACCCTGCGCATGGAGGCGCCTGTGGTGATGGTGAAAGGCCGAGGTCATAAGGTTATTGGTGTTACGACACGTCGACCGTTGAGTCATGCAGCGTCGCCAATTTCTCACCCGATGGTCGAGGGCGAAGAGCAGCGACAGGTGAGACTCGAACCCACAATCTTTCGAATTTGAGACGGGAAACTTGCCCCTAGACTTCTCGTCCCCGACGTTCGGACCAGGAACCTGCATACGAACGTGCAACTCTCCACTGCCGACAGGCATGAGAGGGGTAGCCGCACGCTACAACATTTTGGCGCGCTTGCGATACGTTCGACGGTTGGCCCCGAACGGTGTCAATGGTGACCCCGATGGTGACCCCGAACGGTGTCGATCCCCCGCGCAAATCGGTCGCCGGCGAACCGGCAAATCGGGCAGCTTGTGGGATTCGAACTCAAAGCTGTACAGCGGTTGCGGTTCTGCCACTGCAGCGGCGCAGTACATCGCGTGCGTACATGAAGTATAGCGCGCGTGTTGATGCGCACAGCTCCAATGGTCGAATTTCCTCAGTCATCTTATCTAGGCAAGATGTCCTGCCGCCTTTAGGAAGTAAATCGCCTGTTTGGGAATCGCATATCTCCTCCAACTCCACCTCCCCCTTCACCTCCACCGCCACCTCCACCAACAGCGCATAGCTACAGCTCTATCACTGCATTAAAAACAAATCACATCACTGAAGGAATAATTCCATTAGCAGGTCAAGTCTTCAAAACATCAGCAACGCACATCCTCCAAATATCAGATGCTCCACGTTCTTTAAAATATTTATTCAGGAAATTGCTAACATAATAATCGCATTATTAGTCACATTGTCCATAACGCCTCCTCAAAGTTGACACCATCACAGGGTCTGATGTTGCTGATATTGGTCGGTGAAGTCGGTACTTTGGGGATGCTTGGACATCCTAATAATCCCTGGCGCCACAAATATGGAGGGAAACTGGCAGTCTAGTAGTTTTCATCCAGACAGATAAGCTGTTGCAAGGGAAGTTTATGCTTGCGCTGGCATTCGTGTTAATGGCGAATGGCGAGTCCGACTAAAGGGGAGACAATATATGTATATATACCTACATATATAAAGATATAAATATAATATATATATATATATATATATATATATATATATATATATATATATATATATATATATATATATATATATATATATATATATATATATATATATATATATATATATATATATATATATATATATATATATATATATATATATATATATATATACATATAAATATATATATATAAATATATATATATATACATATATATATATATATATATATATATATATATATATATATATATATATATATATATGTATATTTATATATATATTCCATAACATAATTTCATATGGTAGCAGGAGCATGGTTTAGTCGAGTAAATCAACCTGCATGAGGCGAGGTGCGTGTCCGTGCCTTTGTCTTCCATGTATAAGAAGGTACGAATTGTTTCGTGCATGCAATTGCAGTTTTTTCCAACGAAAAAAATCGACCGAGCAGTACTGCATTGCCATATATATTTCACGCAGAGCTTGTTACGACACGTTCGAGGGTCCATTTAGACACGATTGCAATGACAATACCTTTGAACACAATGTCTGTGCCGCCTGGAACAGGTTTTGGTGCTGGGTCCTCGTGTTTCTCATATTCCGCATGTTCCTGTCAAACGCGGCGCTGTGACATGCAAGAAATACGTAACGCAAGTGCCATTTATTACGCAAATATGTGATTGCATATACCATTTGTGTTGCAAATACAACAAGATCTGGATTCAACGTGTCAGGTCAACCTATGGCAATATAAGATGGAACGTGTCGGGCCACTTTTCGGAATAATCGCGAAGTGACAATGTATATCACTAATTACCCCCACATCACATGGGATACGCGTGGTAGGATTATTGACAGGTCAGCTAAACCGTCTATATAGGTCAGTGACCTTGTCAAGTTTACCCAGGTCAATAGCCTAACTATATCAGATGACCCTTGTCGCATTAATGGTTACTCTGGGATTAATTTGAACTGTAAGCTGAATTTGATGCCTTGTGCTACCCGGGGGAGGGGTGGCTGCACCGCCGGACTGACCTGGAGTGCAGATGGAATCGAAGAGGCAGAGAAGAGCGCTGGTCTGAAGAGGCAATGTCACTGCGCACTGCAGTGGTATATGAAGTAAGCGCGGTGAGTAGAGCTGATTTGGAGGATATGCCGAAGTCGGTCTTGATGATCTTGAAGAGTATGAAGTAGCGTAGAAGTCGACGGCGCAGTAGATGTAGCAGAAGGTGAGCTTGAGAGGGCGGTTGAAGGCTTGAAGGGGCTTGGATAGGGTTGAAGTTCAGGAGAGATAGGACGAGAGTACTGTATGCTTGGAGGAGGAGAGATCGGTGGCGCAGGGAGGCGTGGTTCGGTGTGCTTGGTGCTTGTGTGTGTGTGTATTGTTGGCTGGTGCTTCGTGTGTGTGTGGTGGTAGGCGGCTGGTGGCTGGTAGCAGGTGGCTGGTCGGCGGCGTCTTGCAGTTGCGGCAGATGTCTGGCGTCATGCCGGCGTCAATCTATTGTGATCCGGCGTATCGGGCGTCAGCTTTCTGCAGCGGCGAGTGGGGAAACGTGCGTAGCAGCGAAAAAAACAATCTTGTGTGCTGCCCCGGGTAAATTAATGCACGATATAATAATATAACAAATCAAATGACATTTTCGGACACTATTTAAGAAACCTATCAAATGAGGTCAACACTTTGTCCTCATTAGACAACCTAGCTACGAGTCGAAACGCACCAAGTCGCACATGGTTAATATTCAAAGATGCTGAGGAACACTGGTGGACATGTGAAGCACACATCTGTTGAGGGCTTCACACGGACAAGATACCAGGCCCCAACCGGACTTAAGGTCACATCTAACCGGCTGATCGGTGCTTCGGTCACATTTCTTGGTGTGTGCCACCTCTTGCACCTGTGCAAACCAAATAGGCGTCCGGTGGCAGCCGACCGCAGATCGACGCTGCCCCCAGGCTATCGACCCGTCAACACCGCAGTATGGACGACGCACTTCAAGTCACTCCTCAACGTTTCATTCTGCACCGTTGTTACCCGTCATAATTATAGCCTGTGTCGGCACATGCACTCCTGGGCGACCTCAGACGGACAACCTCAACTAATGAGACGACGGAAGAACTGCCACAGCTGCCAGGGGTCACGCGAGTAGGTCTTGAACCTAGTCTCGGTCTTCGGGTCGGACCAGTACCGGAGATTGTTCGTCCACCACCGACGGGCGATGCGGTGAGCAGTCGGCTGTCTCAGATGTAGTCTGAGCTGAAGATCAGCGGTCATCCCATTCAGGGTTCGCTTCATTTCCCTGTCCTTGTATTGCTGGAACGACAAATACTGTGGTATGCCTGCCAGTGCACTGAGATCCGAGTGGTCGCACCAACACGGAACGCTCTCGTCCATGGCCCGCAGCAGCAGCGATGGGTTGGCCACCAGCTGGGCGAGGCCGCGCGGGGTGTTCAGCTCTGCCGACAGACCGGCCGGCCGCTCTGATACTGGCCTAGTGAGCTGTCTCCTCCACCAGGCGAACACGGCCGGTGCGTCCTCGAGAATCTCTCCGATGTCGTCCGCCGTGAGCATCGCCATCAGAGGCGCCACGTCCCAGGTGAAGCCGCCACCAGGGCACGGCGTCAGGCGTGCATGGCCGACCACATCGTCCGGAGCCACGGTCATGGCCTGCAACAAACTTATCTTCAATTTGCCTACTGGCTGCAGGAGAGAACTGCTGAGCTGCAACATCTCCTTGGTAGTTGAGACGCACAGCATCGTTGGAAGAAAGAATTGCACAAATTGATCTAGGGTATGCTCGACTTGAAAGCGTATTACGGACAGCACGATCAGCTCCCGAACAATGTACATGCGCAGTTGGCGCTCAGACAGTCGCACAGGCCGAGACGACAGCACGAGCTTGACCAGACGACTATGAGTCCTCCTCTGCAGTATGTCGCGCATCGCCAGCCGGGTCAAATCGGACTGAAGGATACCGATTGTCTGCTTCTAGGTCCGCTGGCGTGGTCTGTCGAAGCAGGTTGATATCCTCACAGAAGAACGCTGGCAGCCGGCGAGCGGCTGCCAGCGTTCTTCTGTGAGGATAACAGCCCCCTGGAGGCACTCGAGGATGCGTTGCGCACATTGTGTAGCACCGCCCCACCTGCGGCGTGGTGTTCTTTGACACACCCAGTAGAGAGAGGTCTTGATGAAGTAGGACTTTACCGTTCGTCCACTCGTTCCCAGTTCTTTCTTTGCACGTTTGAGAAGAACAACCGCAGATTTCTGATCGTCTGGCAGATGCCAGGCGGCTACCGGCTCCGCCCTGGAGAAAGACAGCCGCCACTCGGTCTCCTCAGTGACGCTGCCCTTGTATCCTGTTGGAACTAGGTGCATGCCGTACCGCCAGATGTCCTCGCGTGCCGCATCCGGCAGCCAACCCGGACGCGAGGCCTTCGCGAAACTCTCACGGGACTGCTGCCATGGAATGCGCAGACAAGCCACCCAGTCCATTTCCGTGCCTAAATCAACCGTGACTGCTGGTCCGGTTAACTGGATGGAGTTGGCCTGTGCATGGAAAAAGCGGATGAAGTCGACCATCAATCGCCGGACTATTGCGGCCGAGAACGGCAGCGGCTGGCCGTGGTCGCAGCATGCCCGACGCACCTGCAGCACCTGGACGAATCCGGGGCTCTCCGTGGCTGCCAGCTTCAGCGACGGCACCGACGGCGAGCTGCCGGTATCGTGAGGAGCGTCCAGCACCCAACTCACAGGGCCCAGCTCGAACATCACGTCGATGTCGGACATTGGCTGAGGACGATCAGACATCCAGAACCCTGTAAATCCTTCAACCCTGCTGCCAGACGTTGAGCAGCTCTGTACAGACAGACTGCCGAGCGGCGAGCAGCCGCACACGGCGGCGTCCGCCTGCAACGCCACCAGCAACGGCGCATCCGCCAACAATGTTCGCATCCTCTTACTGTCTGTTGCTGCACATAATGGAACACGTACATCGCAGTTGGTCACCAATGATATTTGCTCGCTCCAGTCAATAAACAAGTCGGTGAGCTCCCCGCAGCGACGCAGCATCGTGCTGACGCGGCTGTCCTCGTCCGGATCCATACCCAGCCCGTGGATCTGCTGTTAAATTGCTGGACACGACACTGAGACGCACAGCTTGGCCGATGCAGTCTGGTCAGCCGGACCGAACCATGCGCCGGTTACCGCCGTAGCACTCGGGTTCCAACACCAAAACTTGCCGGCACGCCCAGACCAGGTGGAGTTCGTGGAAGCACAGATCCACGCAGGTCCGTCTAACTCCCCTGGTCTACGATCACATCCTTGTCCTCTGGACCCGCTGGCCGACTGTGCGGCGGTCAGGCGAGGAGTTCCGGAGGCAACATCCTGCCGCGATATGACTGTCCGCCGACCAACTTGTCCGGCGCAAGATAGCACATCATACCGCAGCAACTTGCTTATTGCAGCAACGCGACACGCTCTGCCTGCGCTATCTCATGCAATGATAAGATACGAGAAGGCGAGGCATGTTGTTGAAGTTGAATTTCAAGTTAGTTATTTGGGCTTGAGGGCGCTTCGACAACTATGACCATATTGCGCCAATTTAATTTAAAGTTGAAAGGTTGATTAAGAAATTGATTCAAGTTGATAAAGAACAAAACACGAAGGCGGGACAAATCCCCTCGAGATTGTATGGAAATATCAATATATCGTTTTTGAATTTCAAGTTAAAAACGATATGTTGAGATTTGCATACAATCTTGAGGGATTTGTCCTGCCTTCGTGTTTTGGTGTTCATCAACCGGCGCCCGGCCAGCAACAGCATATGCCTTTATCCGACGGGGCCGCAGCGTTGGAAATACGGCTATTGGCCACATTGCAACTTGGGCATCCAAATAATTATACACTCCAAAAACATCACGCCTTATATTGCCAGATATCGGATGAAGAGCCTTGCTTAGCCAACAATCCCAGCTAGATGTCATTATACAATAGTGATAATTGTGATGAAGAAAGAGCAGTATCCTCACAGGGCCTATAGCATATGGTGACCTTTGGCTGATAACGAGATCCACTTCTTGTTCTGGTGTTTTTCATCTTGTTTTGCCATACTGTGTTCTTGCCACTGCAACTTGGCAACATCATTGATGATGCACGTTTGCTTTACGTATTTTTTGCGCACACGTATATTTGCGATTACGTATTTGTTGCGCACACGTACATTTGCGCTTACGTACATTTGCGCTTACGTACATTTGCGCATACGTACTTTCGCGCATACGTACATTTGCCATACGTACATTTGCGCTTACGTACTTTAGCCATCCATACGTACATCTGCGCTTACGTACATCTGCCATACGTACATCTGCGCTTACGTGCATTTGCTTACGTACATCTGCCATACGTACATTTGATCTACGTACATTTGTCCGGTTACCGAAAAATGACGTAGAAACTTATTTGAATGTATGAAAATCAGCTGAAAATGATTGAACCGCATATACATATACATATATATATATATATATATATATATATATATATATATATATATATATATATATATATATATATATATATATAATATATATATATATATATATATATATATATACTGCACTCCATCTCTTCGGGTGAAACTAGAATGAAGCTTAGGCTATTTGTGAGCCGTGTTGAAATATGCGGATGAGCACAGGGTCGCATCTGTGATCCAATTGTGCAGCGAGAGTTCAAAAGAAAAGCTCTGGGCGGAGGGTTAGGGGAGGGGAGGGGGAGCGGGACATAGTCACAACTTGATGTAGCCACAGAACTGTGACGTAGTTTAGGGCAGGGGTGGAGGATGTCATTAGATGGCGAATTCTGATGCTAGCATTGAAGTGTACCGAATTTACTAGAGATGTTTTCCCTCGTTGTCCCTTGTTCTGAAGACCATGATTTTCCGTTTCCAGTGTTTTGAACGTTGACGATATCGAGGAGTGGATTCTACCCCGAGCGGGTTTCTCGCGGGAACAAAAAAGAGATAAAAAAATACAGGATTCACGACGCGTACCGCAATAAATCACGACTGATTATTAACTAGAATAGCTGAATATCAGGGTACCGATGGTCCCAGCATAACGTAGCCACAGAACAATGACGTAGCTTGGAGAAAAACTGGCGCAGGTTTATTGAAATGTCGGTGTTTGCCTGTTCACCGCAGTCCAGGTGATTGACACGTCAGGGTGTAAATAGTTAACTGGACACGTTAAGTACATAGTACAATGGCATAAGATGCCATGTTCTTCGGAGAGTACGCCAACGTTTCGGCTTAATGTCGCCCCGAGGAAGGCATTAACCAGAAACATTGGTGTACTTTCCTCAGCCGAAACGTTGGCGTACTTTCCTAAGCCGAAACGTTGGCGTACTTTCCAAAGAAGATTCATCTTGTGCCATTGCAATCCGTATTTAGCATGTCATGATCTCAGAGCACGCCGTCTCAACAATGACTTCCTGGAGGTCAACAAAGCCTTTGGTTACCGTGCTTGGTTTTTGCGTCTTTGAGTGCGTTTTTTGCGACATACATTCCAATACAACTGTACAGTCTGGATTATAATTGAGCGTTCATTGTGTACTGTTCTAACTCTCGAAATCGGTCCGTGACATGGAGGACTGGTCGGGTATTGGTTGGTTATTGGTTTTACGACACGTCGACCTTTGGGTCATATAGCGTCGCCAATCTCTCACGCCGATTGGTCGCGGGCGAAGAGTAGCGACAGGTGAGATTCGAACCCACAATCTTTCGATTGTGAGACGAGCATCTTACCTCAAGACCACTCGTCCCCTCATGTGACATCGATGACGACCGCGCGACATTTTCCCTTCAACTGGGTCAAGTTATATGTCGGTGAACGAGTTTCACCCTGAGCTACAATCGGATGTTTATTGTAGGTGAAGACAGGTCCAATCTGCTGGTATGTGCAGATAGGTGCACGTATACGGATGAAGTGCGAATAGGAGAACGGTTCGCCGAATGCCAAAAGCATCTGATTTTCCTGGAGCCATTTTGTATGTACCGTTCTTGTAAGTTGGTCACAAAAACATGTAAGTAAGTCAAAAGTCTGTTGTAGGCCAAAAAAGAGCACGTAATCGGATACCACGAGACTTTCCTTGCGACACGCAAGTGGCTAGGGTTTATTTCGCAGCTATATCTCGGCTGGTGCGAAATATCAAGGCTCGGCAATGACCCAGCCCGGGTACATTGCTGGCGGGATGTCGCCGGTGCGCGAGGTCATCAAGGGCAAAGGTCAATAAATGCAAAGATTTACCGCTCACGGAAACCCAGCGGTCACACTTCGTCGCAAGAGCGAATGTTGTCAACAGCTAAAACGCGGCCTCATTTGAGCTGAAAATGATCACATTTAGGAATTGTTATAGCATCCCCATGATCTTGCATGAAAAGAAATCGATCGACCACCCTCTCGCCCCCCCCTAAAGCTAAATGTGTCGCCCTAGTGACACCAATTGTCGCCAAAGCATGCGTTACCTACAAAGCAGATACCTAGGCGAGGATTCCCATACGCACTAAAGCCCAGTGATGGTTACCATATACAATAAAACCCACGCGAGGGTTACCATATGCAGTATAACCCAGGTGAGGATTACCATGTACATTATATCCCATGCGAGTGTTACCATATACCTTATAACCCATGCGAGGATTACCATATACATTATATCCCAGACGAGGGTTACCATATACAGTGTAACACAAACGAGGGTTAGCATATATAGCATAAGCCAGGCGAGGGTACCATACAGTATAACCCAGGCGAGGGCTACCATAAGCAGCATAACCCAGGCGTGGGTTACCATAAACTTTATAACCTAGGCGGAGGTTACCATGTACAGTATAACAGAGGCGAGGATTGACATATACATCATACAATGCAATCTAATGAACAAAATCGCATAACGAAATTAGTTCTGGTGAGAACAACCTTGGCTGGATATCCTTGCACCAATGGGTCCAGTTGTTGGTCACCGGATGAGCAACAAGCCCAGCGCAAATTAGTAAGTACCCGCTAGTTAGTCACTTGCGCCTTGGGGCGCTTCGGTAATTGATACCCGATTCACGATTCACGACCAAGAAGGAAAACAAAGGTCATTGTGATGCCCAGAATATACTCGCTATCACCTACATAGCTTCAGTAGATCCATGCTTATGTGCATGTTTACGTGTTTGGAAATCGCTTTGGGCATCCAGCTCCTTTGCAAACTAGTATAATCTCCATAGAAGTGGATACTGATGTCATTCATGAAATCCAGGCGGAGGTCAAAGAGGATCTCTTCTAACGGAAGCTGCCGCGCGTCTTCCGTGGGAACTTCTCTCGTTCGAGCTGTCCCGCGCGCTCTCGCTTACTCTCGCTCACTCGCTCGTGCCTTTCCCAGGGGTGTCATCTTCCTGGGATGCTACTCTCGCTTACTCTCGCTCACTCGCTCGTGCCGTTCCCAGGGGTGCCATCTTCCTGTGCAGCTACTCTCGCTTACTCTCGCTCACTCGCTCGTGCCGTTCCCAGGGGTGTCATCTTCCTGGGATGCTACTCTCGCTTATTCTCGCTCACTTGCTCGTGCCGTTCCCAGGGGTGTCATCTTCCTGGGATGCTACTCCTTCACCGCAGACAGCACCCACGGGAACATGCTGCACATCAGCAGACTTCCACACCAAGCGTATCTGTTTGCGCAGACATAGGTGGAAGCTCATCCTGCGCCTAGCAGATTCTCCAGTCGGAAGGGGGCACGCCAGCAGGTCAGGTTGGGTGAATAATGGGTTCGCGCGGCGGATGGGGCGAGGTCAAGTGACAAAGCGCTTATCTTAGCCGCCACCACTGCACTTCTGGGTGTCGGTCACATCGCAATGTGTAGTGTCCTTTGTCGGGACAGTCCGTGTTAGAAGAGACTGTTCCCCAGTCAGGCATCCATTGAGACACGCGCCCATCAGGGATTTCGCGCCGTCTGTAGCGTCCGTTTCCCGCCATTTTATGGCGCGGGCGGCGAGGTGGAGGGTCGCGGCGTCAGTCCTGCTGCTGCTGTGGTGCCTTGTTTTACCTCGAGGTCATGAGGCGGGCGACTGCCACGTCACATCGACCAGAGCCAGGGGCGGGTCCAGGCATTGTCATGGGGGTGGCAATCGTGTGAAGGGGCGCCGCTGCTAAATTATCTGGAGGGACGCCTTTGGCGGAATATTTGTTGACCGGTGGAGACACGGGTGCACAAGATCATGCTTCAGCGGCACATTTTGATCTCAAGGGGCGCCTCTTCTGAGAGGGTGCCTCTTCTCTGAGAGGGGCGCCTTAGACCGAACAACCGTTGGTCGAGGGAAAGAAGGGAGGCATTAGAGCCTTTCTATGGGATCCCATTTTTTCCGGCCAGAGGGGACAAGGGTGCATACCCTCCCCTTGCATCCGCCCCTTGACCAGACGAACAGTGGGAGCGACAGCTCGTCAATCGCCGACGATGACAGACTACCGCCAGCTACGTTCCCAGGATACCGGGGTCAACAAAGCCCTGCGGCGTAGTGACCGAGCGTCCAGAACGTGCGGCTTTTGTGTCCAGTGCAACGAGGCATGCCGGTGTTAGTTAGCTAGAAGGGTTTCTTTGTCGCATCAACTGCGCCGTTTATGCACGACACACCCGAAATCGCCGTTATCGATGTCGCCTGCGTAACTGTGAGGTCATGTCGGTCTAATTTGGTTCGGAGGTGTGAACAAGCCCAAATATGTACTCCACCACACGGAACTTAGGTGTCTGTATCTAGAAATAAATTCGACTTGTACTACGCGGATGCATCCTAAGTGCACTTCCAGGTGACGCAAATATCTCGTTCACTAAAGCGTTCCGCCGCTCTCTGCGGTGTGCATTGTACGACTTGTTTACTACCGAGATAATGATCCATTAACATTGTACGACTTGTTTACTACCGAGCTAATGATCCATTAACATTGTACGACTTGTTTACTACCGAGATAATGATCCATTAACATTGTACGACTTGTTTACTACCGATATAATGATCCATTAACATTGTACGACTTGTTTACTACCGATGAAATTACGATTACTGTTCTGCTCACCAACTACAATTTGAGTTTGATCTGCATTGACATGGAAGTCATTCTCCCCCGAAGACCACCGAGATAATGATCCATTAACATGCCAACAATCCGTACTCATATCTATACCAAACCATATCCATATCCTTGTGTATATCAATGCCAATGATCGATATCAATGACATCAAAATGTTCCTCCTTACAGGCGCCAGGCGGGCGACTTGCAAGGATGTTGGACATCTAAGGATGTAGGGCATCTACGGATGTCGGGCATCTACGGATGTCGGGCATCTACGGATGTCGGGCATCCACGGATGTCGGGCATCTAAGAATGTCGGCCATCTAAGGATGTCGGACATCTAAGGATGTCGGCCATCTAAGGATGTCGGGCATCTAAGAATTCTGAGCATCTAAGGATGTTGGGCACCTTGAGACATGGATATCTTGTTGGATTCTTTTAGCACGAACATAATACGGGAAAATCCAGAAATTCTGATGGGGGTCATATTTCCTCGAAGGGGTGCCTTCGGCGGAAGAATTTTCAAAACGTGGAGTGTTGCATTAGAGCATACTGAATGGCTGCCTTTTCGTCCCAAAATGGGTGCCTTTTCCTCTAATCCTCAAACGGACAAATTTAGGCTAAACAAAGAATTGAGCAAGGAGGGCCGGGAACACGTTTGCCCACTGCATCCGCCCCTGGAACCTAGGTATTATGTTGATTAAGTAGTTTGGAATGTACTCGAGATCCCTCTTCATACAAATTATCTGCCGGAAATTTAGTTCGTTTGTAGCCAAGATGTGGCTTAGAACAATTAGGACGCGACATCAGGAAACTTCTGCAAATTATGAAAGAGAAACAAAGCTTGTGCGACGATACAAACGAATCATGGACGACCTAAAAATTTACTTACAAACAGATATGAACCGTAAAACAATGCGAGTAAAGATGTCTGGGAAAGTACGTAGAAATTATGCAGTGAACTGGTGCAAATAATCGGGGAAGTGACCGAAGAAAACGTGAAAACAGGTTTATTTCGATTCGGAAAGAGTTGGTATAGTCCAACACATCTATTAGCACATTATTGGTCGCGCAACTGGTCGTGCCCCTACCCCTCCTGAGAAAATCCCGGGTGCACCTCCGTATGACGGACGTGATGAGTGACGGGTGACAGCGTGGGAGACAACGTGGAAGGAAGTGTGGGAGTCAATGCAGAAGATAGAATGGGAGACAAGCAGGATACAGGACACATATTTGCCCGACCTGCGCAAAGTTTCCTCAAACTGGTCGTGTTGGGTGTGGTTGGTTGGTGTTGGTGGAAGCTGGTGGAAGCTGGTGGAAGCTGGTGGAAGCTGGTGGAAGCTGAGCACGCTCCTGTCGAGGAAGGTGGTCCATATTTATCCTGGCTTAATTACCATGTTTCAAAATAGCTAAGCATCGAACAGATGATTATGCCGCTTAAATATAGTTAAACATTCGGTGAGAAGAATTTCGCATACGTCCGCTAAGATTGACCAGAAAGCAGCACGTGTTCGATTTGTTCGATTTCGATTCGCGGAGGCAAAGTGCCATCTGCTAGAGATTGCTACGTTAAAGAAGGAATTACGTTAATCCGGCTTATGTGACATCCGGTTATATCAACTAGTCAAGAAAGGAGAGACGCCGTCAAACAAGAAACATGGCGAAGAGGGACGATACACGCATGGCATACAGGTACATGTTCATACATACATACATACAGACACTCATGACAATGGAAGGACATTTGGAGGGTGGACAGCTTCACAGCCTACGGAGAGGCTCCACTGCCCACCTGCAACCTGGATGGCGAAGCGGAGGCCTGTCACCCAGAGCGAGTCGTGGGATTCAGGCACGACCTTGTATGTGTAGGTGTATGTTTTAAGTTAGAGCTTGGAAACCCCTAAAAAGGGGAAAACCAAGCTGCTTGGAAAACCCGTAGGTAAAAAACCAAGCGCAATTTAAAAGGAAATCCGTTCGTATTAGTCAAATTGGATCGGATCCTGCCTACCTAGTGTGAGATAACCTATATGTATGTGTTTTGCGACGACGGAGAGGAAGAGATGTGGAGCGGAGTCATACAGCCAGTACGGAGTGTGGCGCGTGTCTTATAACTTTTATCAGGCTAGCTTGGATCAGGAAAATGCAACGGAGGCTTTATATCAGTTCGGAGAGTTTGGTGTCCTATAGGAAGCGGAAGAGTAACTCGAGGAGTGCCGGGTGGTCATTCCCGAGGAGAGCTCGAAGCGAAAGTTGTGAATGGATCTTGGCGAAATACTGGATGATATAGCGACGGTGAGGAGCATATGCTGGACAGTCAAGTAAGATATGGGTGACAGTAAGGCGTACGTGACATGTGCTACAAAGTGGAAGGCGGTGAGGTCTATGAAAGATATAATCGTGTGTCAATTTGGTGTGTCCCAGACGAAGTCTGGCGAGTGCCACCTCGTTCAGACGAGTGTGCTGGTTGGAGGAGGGCCAGCTGGAGAGTGTGGGCTTGATGGTGTGTAGGCGTGTGGTGTTGTGTGACCAGCAGGCCTGAATATACTTTTTAAACATATTATTTGTAAGGGATAAAAGATCCCCAGGGGGCACCGGAGCTCCATCGTTATTGGGGAGGTCGATCGCCGCGCGGGCGAGACCGTCAACCCTTTCATTTCCCGGGATACCCCTATGTCTAGGGATCCAGGGCAGGGTGAGTTGAAGGTGTGCGTGGTTGGCATTGTAGAGGTGTCGGATGGCGTGGAGCGTGGGGTGTGTGGTGTTGTGTATTGTGGCGAGGGCGTCCACGGAGGATCGTGAGTCAGTGATATTGTAGTAGGGGTAGTGATGTGTTGCGCAGTGATGTGTTGTAGGCAAGTGAGTATGGTGACTAGTTCTGCTGTGTATACCGAATGATGAAGTGTTAATTTGGTTTGACCTGTGTCGGGCTCACCGCACCAGGCGGCTCCCGTACCAGTGTTGGTACGTGAGCCGTCCGTGTAGAAGAAGGTGTGTTGTGGGTGGGCCTCTTGATATTTAAAAAAAAACTTAATTTGGACTTCGATGGGGCTGAGCAGGATTTTATTTTGCCGAAAGAGATACTCGAGTTTGGGGTGTTTCATGTGCCAAAACGGGATTAGGGTAGGCAATTTGTCGGGGATTACTTTGGGGAATTTGAGTGCGAATGTGAGGACATGGTCCAAATGTATGGCAATATTGTATTTGTTCCTATTATATGAACATCGAACGGAAGGATTGGAGAGTGCGAGGGTGGCAGGGTGGTTGAGCTGTGTTGTGGTCCGAAAGTGGTATCTGACTAGTTGGAGTAGTCTGCGGTGTTGTAAGCTGGGAAGGTGGGCCTCAGCCCGGAGACTAGTGATGGGCGTGGTGCGGTGTGCTCCGGTGATGAGGCCAAGTGCGTTATTCCGTATGCGTTCAAGTGTTGTGATGTGTGAAGTAGATATATGATCGAAGATAAACGCATCGTATTCCAGGATTGAGCGAATCAGAGTAATATACATTGTGTTGAGTGTAGCCCTGTCTGCACCCCAGTCGCGACCGGAGATGCAGCGCAGGAGATTTAGATGTTTTGCGCAACGTTGTTTTAGATAAGGAATATGGGGGCCGAAACAAAGACTTTTGTCTAGTACGATGCCAAGGTAGGTGAAGGTGGTTTGGTGAGGGATAATTTGGTCGCGGTAACGGAGTGGTGTAAGGGGTGGGATGTACGAGTTGAGCCGGGAGAAAAGCATTGTCACGGATTTGGTGGCGGAGATTTGCAGTCCCCAAAGGGAGCACCAGGAATCAATTTGATCCATGGCGCGCTGCATTAGATAATTTGCATTGTCTGCCGATGGGTGCGTGCACCATATGGCCAAATCATCGGCGTAAACGGAGTATTTTAGACAGGGGGCTATACGATGGAGGTCAGCGAGCGCATCGTTGATCATGATAAGAAAGAGGGTGGGGGATAACACGCTGCCTTGTGAGACGCATTGACATAATTTTTGGGATCGATAATGGATATTGCCGCAGCGGACGGTGAATGTTCTATTAGCGAGAAAGTTGGTGATAAATTTTGCCATTCTGCTTCTGATGCCAATACGATGCAATTTGATTTGGAGGGCCGAAATGTGTACTTTATTGAATGCGGATTTTAAGTCGAGAAAGAGTGCCACGGTTTCATGTTTTTTTCATGAAACCGCACTGTATCGAGTCAACTAATAGAATGAGGTTGTCAGTGGTGCTGTGTCTGGGTCGAAAGCCGCTTTGAAAGTGGGAGAATTTCGTTGTTTTCGAGGTGGACTCTGATTCGTCCATTGACCATGCGCTCAAAGAGTTTAGAGGCACAACTAGTGAGAGAGATAGGTCGATAGCTAGAGGGAAGGTCGCGAGGTTTGCGAGGTTTAGCGATAGGAATGATAGTGCTAGTAGACCAGGAAAGGGTGAAGGTGCCGTCAGTCGATAGTTGGTTTAGTGCCGAAAGGAGGTTATCTTTTCCGGAGTCGGATATATTTTGGAAGAAGGGGTATGCCAACTGGTCAGGGCCAGCCGCAGTGTTAGTGACTTTGGAGAGGGATAAATTTAGTTCATAGAGAGTAAAGGGGGCATTATATGGTTCAGTGTTGTCCGAGGTATAGTTGCAGGTGGCGAGAGTGGTTTGTAGGAAGTCGATGGTTTGTTGCGAGTATTGTGTATTTGAGGAGATGTCTGCATAATAGGTGGCAAAGTGTTCCGCGACGTCCGAGGGTTCTGTGATGCTGCGTTGGTTAATTGTCAGTTGTGGGAATCCGCGGTGTGGGGATCTGCCATTTGAGAGGGAGCGAATCTTGGTCCAAATTTGGCCGATGGTGGTAAAACGGTTGAATAAGTTTGAATAGAGTTGCCAGCTGCGTCTTTTGGCCGTTAGGATAATCTGCTGACAACGTTTTTTAGCCTCGCGGGCTTCTAACATGTTTCGGGTGGTGAGATTTTTTAGACATTTTCGCTCAGCCCGCCGCCGCAGAGCGACGGCGCGTTGACACTCGTCGTTCCACCACGGCACGTGGTGACGGCCGGGGGAGCGACGAGTGTGGGGACATGATTTTCTGCCGCGAGTAATATGGTGTCAAGAAAAGCTGATATCGGGGGGTGTGAATGAGGAGAGAAGGCGGTGTCAATTTCCTGGGAGAAAGATGGCCATTTCGCCTTGCGAACATTCCAGCGGGGAACAAATGAGTAATCTCTAGCCTGGGCTGAGCGTTCAAGCATAATATGAATATGGAAGTGATCGCTAAAGAGGGGGTCGGGTTGTACATGCCAAGAAAAGAGGGGTGAGATGGAGGCCGAGGCCAAAGATAGGTCAATGGCAGATGGACGGAACGGGGCAATGTCGGTGTTGTCTGTGGGTGTTTGCTAATTTAAAAAGACCATGTTGTGGGTGTTGAGGAGTGTTTCGATGTGGTGTCCGCGAGGTGATGTGGTGTGACAGCCCCATGCCTGGTGGTGGGCATTAAAGTCACCCAGCACCAGACACGGGTGAGGAAGGAGACCGAAGAGGTTGGTCACAGAAGATAAGGATAGCGTAAGAGAAGGTGGGAGATAAAGAGTGAGTATAGTGAGCTCTAGTTGTGCAATTTTGACAGAAACAGCAATAAAATTTAGGTCATTAACAATGTTGATCGGACGATGAAGAGATATATAAGGCAACCCCGCCGCCGCGGGATGTAGAATTTCTATTGTCGATATAGAGGGAATAACCAAAGATATTGAAATTATATGGGTAATTGTCGCGCCATCGGGTCTCCTGAACGGCGGCAATCAATGGTTTATTTCTGATGATATATTCCTTGAATTCTGCCCAATGGGATATGAGGGACCTCGTATTCCATTGGAGCAAGAATTCAGTGGTGGGTGTCTGCATTAGTGTTGTGATGTGTGGTGATCACGCCCTCGCAGGCGTGTGTGTGGCGGTGAGGGCGTGATTGAATCGTCCGACGTGTAAGAGAAGGACGACCCTGGTGTGGTAGATGTAGGCTCCGGATCCCCAGGGGGTCCGGGCTCGGGAAACGGGAGCGGTGCTCTGTCTCGGGGGACCGGGAGGGAGGGCGACCCAGAGGGGGCGGAGTGGAGGACGCTCTAGCCCTGTTGGGCTGAGCGGTCTGTGGACGGATGGGGGGCCGGGCGGTCGAGCTACCCGCGACGGGAGTGGGGCGTGCAGCCGGCAGTGGTGCTACCTTGTGATGGCGGGGGGGGGGGGCAGCGCCAGCGGGGTCCTCCACGGGAGGGGGGCGCGTGGCCGGTAGCGGGGCAGTCTGCTGGCGGAGCAGGGGCCGGGAGACACTCAGATCGGTTCTGGGGGCTGGGCGCGTGGCCGGCAGCGGGAGAGGTTCGGATGGAGGGGGATGGGCGGTCTCAGTCGGTTCAGGCAGCAGGGGTGAGGGGCGTTGAGCCGCCTCCGCTGGGGTCGGCCACAGTGGGGTCAACCTGGGGCTGGACCACCCGGCTGGGGGAGAGGATGGAGGGCTGCGCTGTGCAGCGAGCCGACTTGCCTGCCTTTCTTTGGCATACAGCCATGCAGGGCACCTAGGGGACGACGCAGGGTGCGGGCCGTCGCATGCCGCACACCGTAGCTCATCGGAGCTGCATGCTTCGGTCGGGTGGTTCTCGGCGCAGCGGCCGCATACTGGCGCCTTCGCGCGGCACGCCCGGCTCAGGTGTCCGTAGCGTTGGCATAGCGCACAGCGCGACGGGGGCGGGGTCCATGGGCGGAGTGCTACCCTTAAGTAGCCCGCCATGACGTGGGTGGGAGGGATGAGTGTGCAAAATCCTAGCTTGAGTACTGGACCCGGTCTGGCCCGGCGGCCCAGACGCGTTACCTCGCACACCCCCTGCGGCCCGAGCTCCGCGAGGAGCTCCTCTTCAGAGAGCTCCGCGAGCTCGGGCGCATATGCCGTCGAGAATGAAATGTTGAGCCGATCGGCCATCTCGACTTCCGTTGCACACCCCAGGAAGCTCCTCTGGTTTAGTAGTATGCGGGCATGGGCCGCCTCCCGCACGCGGACCAGGAGGGAACCGGAGCGGAGGACCTTGGCGGAGATCACGCCACCGGTCCAGCCGTCCAGCTCCCTCGCGATCGCGAACGGGGAGGTTCGCGTCCAGGAGCCCTCTGTTTTTGTAAGGAGGACAAACGATTCACCCTCCGGGGGTCCCTAGGAGGGGGCAGGCGGGCTCCCGGCCGCAGTCGGCGGCCTCCGTCCTCCCGAGGGGGCGGGGCGTCCCCGGGCATACCGGGGCGGGGCGGGGATTGTACCCGACAGACGAGGGCGGAAGTGCGAGTGTGAGAAGGGCTCCCTGAAGGGGTGCGGGCAAGAAAGGCACCCTGAAGGGATGCTGCGAGGAAAGGTGTGAAGTGAGCTGTTGTGCGAAAGGGGAAGAAAGACACAGAGTTTTGGAGGGATGGGAAAATCGGTCAGAGGCGGGGGCAGTCACGCTCAGCGAACGCTAGCCCGATCCATTGAAACAGAAAGTTACCTATGACCGATTCTAACCTATAGGGAAGGATGGGATACAAACAGTCGAGGCTGGCCGCCGGTACAACTCGGTTTCCCAACGGTGCCCGAGAGCACCGCTAGGCCGAGAGGGAGTGGGAGGGGAGCTGCGACGGCTAATCCGACGAGAAACCGACTAGTGGCGTCGGCCGGCTAATCCGGCTGACAACCGACTAGTGGCTGAGGGGGCGGAGCTTCCCGTAGATGTCCTGGAAAGGACACCTACGAGACAGCTGGAAAGGGCGGGTGGGGACTTGGAACGGCGGACAGCTTCTATGGCTCAATCTCTGGTGGTTGAGTCCAGGTCTTTTTGAGCCTCTTGCCTCCCTATCAAACCCCCATGGCACCTTCATATTCAGATAGGGACATTTAAAATGCTTGGCTATGCATATTTCAATGCATATTCAATATGCACGGTCCCTTTTGCTTTCGGTCGAGTAGTGAGTGTTCAGATTCACATGCACTCGATCGACACATATGCACTTGCCTTGCGCGATGCCGATATTGGAAGCTGTAGCTGTGTGTACCTGTATTTGCCTCCCACGATGCCGATATTGGAAGCTGTAGCTGTGTGTACCTGTATTTTCCTCCCACGATGCCGATATTTGAAGCTGTTGCTGTATGCACCTGTATTTGCCTCCCACGATGCCGATATTGGAAGATGTGTTCGAATGTATCCGTACTTGTGCGATAGTGTTGTATTTGAAAGTGCTGATGAAAGTGCTCGGGGAGGTCAGTGGGTCGCGGACTAACCTGACAGTGCGGACGCCCGCTACGCCAAAAAAGCGTATTGTGAATTCAGCTGTCTCGAAGCCGAAGTGAGGAACGCTCCAACATTTCATTCCCATGCCCACACTACTTTAAATTTGAGGGACAAGGTGTGGCCTACACAAAATGCATCCAATCAAAGCCGACATTACATCTAGAACTTCCGCAGGAAAATTCCCCACCCACGAGGAGAGATATGCCTTGTTGTCGCTTTGATGCTCCGCTGATAGGATTGACATTTATTCTGTTGATGTTTACCCTTCCCATGTTTCCTTTTTACTTTTCCAATTTTATTTTTCTCTTGATTTTCTTCGTTGTTTTGACGTGATGCCTTTTGCTTGAATGTCTTGGGACTTTTTTGCATTTGACCTTGATACCACTTCACCAATTTCCATTTGATCGCTTTCCTTTTAATTTTTGTCTTTTGACTTTCTGTCATGAAATATATCCAATGTCGCGGTGGCCGGACATGTGGCGTGGGCACTGCGGTGGCTGGATGTGTGGAAGCGAGTGCAGTTCGTCGCCGTACTATCGGCGCATCGTTGGCTAGCCGCGGCCAATGCCCCATCTGACAGGTGCGACGTCAGGTGCGCCTGGGCGTCTCGGTACCCCTCACCCAGTCGCACGACAGTCTCGGCGCAAAGTGGTCGGTAGCGCGGGTCGTGCACCATAGATGATAATATGTTCGTCCGACGCCAAGTAGTCGCCCATACCCCAGTATGGCCGCGGTGCTGGCCCCAGCAGATCAGAAAATCCTTCCAGGATGGTGTCTGTCAGCGCCGAGTAATCCTTCCAGGATGGTGTCTGTCAGCGCCGAGTATTCCGCATGCCGAGCGGCGGAGGCCCGGATCAGTGGCAGGCTTGGATCCAGCGGCGACGGCCCAGATCGGTGGCAGGCCTGGATCCAGCGGCGGCGGCCCTGATCGGTGGCAGGCCTGGATCCAGCGGCGACGGCCCAGATCGGTGGCAGGCTTGGATCCAGCGGCGACGGCCCAGATCGGTGGCAGGCCTGGATCCAGCGGCGGCGGCCCTGATCGGTGGCAGGCCTGGATCCAGCGGCGGCGGCCCTGATCGGTGGTAGGCCTGGATCCAGCGGCGACGGCCCAGATCGGTGGCAGGCTTGGATCCAGCGGCGACGGCCCAGATCGGTGGCAGGCCTGGATCCGGCGGCGGCGGCCCTGATCGGTGGCAGGCCTGGATCCAGCGGCGGCGGCCCAGATCAGTGGCAGGCCTGGATCCAGCGGCGGCGGCCCTGATCGGTGGTAGGCTTGGATCCAGCGGCGGCGTCAGGTTGTTTCCGTTCCCCGGGGCGTCTCGCGCCTACAGCGACACTACGACTACCGTTTCGGGCGAGCCTGTGAGCGTTCTAGCTACTTCGCCGTCGGCCGTGTGGTGTGCACTGCTGCCCGTGGCAAGACATCCGGTGTGCAGTGGTCGGCTCCCTTCTGCTGTCCGACGGTGAAGCCGTACGCAGGGGCGGTTTTCAAGAGTCAGCAATATTGCACAGCACGAATTGGACATCCGTACAGATAACCGCTTGGTACGGATAACGGACCGGATTAGAAAGAGTTTGGCAAATATAAATGGATACGGATTGGATAAAGGACTGTCTCTCTAACTTTTCCCATGGGCGGAAAATTGAACAAAATAATCACATTTCCCCCTGTTATCCGACCGCAACCATACGGAATATAATGTTGGAATTAGCTAATACTGAACTTTTTTGAATTGTCTGAAAATGAATGAATCCACTAATCAGCAACTATATTATCATGCTGATTTTCACAGGTACCTTTAATGTCAATCTAATGCAAAAGTAGCTTGAGCTGGATTATTTCCATTGTTCTATCAATCCCGAGTCATCATCAAACGTTTATGCAATCTAGATTATTACAATCACGCTGTTAGTAATGAGCTCGCAGACATGCTATCTTTGATCACCTTCAGCAACCCATCCATCCACCTGTAACTTCATCCATACATATATACCTAAGTAGATGCCCACATACCCATTATCCACTTTAAACTACACTATGCCAGCGTCTTGGCAACAACATCTTCAACACCACCACAGTATAACTCGTGGGGATGCCCTCGCCTCCAAATTTCACAATGTCTACAAATTTCAACTCTGACAATGCAGAAGACTAACCAAACATTCACTATGCACGAATGGAACGTTGCCATCAGCAACGTTACACGTCGGCTGGGTCGGGCGACATTCATTGCTAGTTTTTCATCTCATCTCAGCAAACGTTCTCTGCCCGATCAGTCTTTCCGGTCAGATTCTCAAACCCCGTCTCGGGACGGGGGCAGGGGGGTCCTTTTATACCCATCTAATTTCCAAACTAAGCGTTGCACGAAAACGAAGGTGGCGTCATCGGAAAGCGGTCGATGAGTAGGGCCCGAAACCACCCCCACATTCCTCCAAAAGTGACGTCACTAGGAAGTCTATGTTTTCACGAATGACATGATTTTGGCTGTGGGGAGTTCATTTTAAGGGATATTGAACCAAAAATATTTGGAATCAGAAAAGGAAGGCGAAATCGATCACGGCCATAACATGTTTTGTCAACCCAAAAATAAACATTTGATATTTGTGAAATTAGGAAAATTTTTGGTTTCCAATTTTCTTCCTTTCTTTTCTATTGGGCGGAGACGACCGCGAAACGTTACTTTAAGTCAACTTGCCCTAAACAAGTGCCTACTTTAGCCAGAATCTTCCATTATAGCCCTAATGGGTAAACATGAAACACTAATACGTCATGAAAGACGAAAAATAATCTGCTGCGTTTTGTTGCTTCCCTAAAGATAAGCAAACGCTGCAAGTTTCATTGAAATATATTTATCCATTAAAACGTGGCGACGGGTTCAACCGTTTGGAGTTTGGAGCTTCAACTGTTCGGGCGACGGGTTCAACTGTTCAACTGTTTGGACCTCATTTGACCCTGAATAATTCGTTGACCGTAGATGACCTGACCTCAATGTTTTCACACCACATGTCAAATTGATGTGAAAAGGGTGTGCTAAATTTAGGCGCACTGCCGCGCGCCGTTTGTTTTCACCATGCGCGGAAAACCTCGGGGGCGTAAAATTGCCTCCCCCCTCTCCCGAAACGGGGCGGGCTAACGTACTTACTGGCGGCCATTGAGGATCTGTATGTACCAAAGCTTCCTGATGCATGGCGAGAAAGTGTAGTCACCACATTACCAAAGCCGCACAAAGATCGCTTCACCCCAAAATGGTATAGGCTACGCTAGCTACGCTAGTAGCTCGTCGAGCGAATTATCAACACACGATTGCCACTTAATTTGTGCACGACAGGAAAAGTGGTCGGCGCATCAAACGCACAACAATACCCGCATACTTAGACGTCACTGCCGCATTCGACCAAGTAAACAAGTTCGCACTAATACACAAACTCCACAAGCTAGTAGTCCTACGCGGACACATGGCACGCTTCGTCTTCAACTTCCTCAAAGACAGGACCCTAAAGGTCAGATGCGGCAGCGTTATATCAAGCATCACACCTCAGGATCTGAGCTGGGCACATGGAGAGTTCTCACGCCGAGCCTCTTCCTTATCAAGATTAACGACATACTTGCTGATCACACCAACACACCACTTCAATATTGACTTCGTGAACGACATAGTCATTTGGACAACAAAAAAAATATTCCTAAAAGCCGAGAAAACCGTCCAAACAGCTCTAGACCACATAGCAAAGTGATGAAAAACACGGGGTTTTGTCTCTTTGTCTGCAGAAAAAAATCGGCCTGCCACATATAGCCATCTCTGCCCCAAACCAACAACTTTTCTTTTCATCGACGGCAAAGCCATCGACAAATGAAAAGCTTTAAAGTTCATAGGAGTACATTTGGACCAAAACTTCAGCACACACATCACTGCTATCTCGAAGAGATGCTCGAAGCGTGTCAATCTACTCCGTGCACTAGCAGGCGCAGACTGTGGCGGATATAGCAGAACACTACTGCGACTCTATAATTCAGTAATTGGACTCAACCTAGAATACAACAGGATCATCTTTGCTATCATTTCGCCAATACTGACACCTCGTATGTACCGTTAGAACATAGGTCCATATTTTGTGGTCATTTCATTAGTACTTATAAGGATGCAATTTAAATTATTGTCCTGGCACACAGCACGATCTGCTCGGCATCACTGCTAGAAATTAGCTAAACGTGGTCCTGCTTACGGTACTTGAAGCTGATATTACGACCAATTGAGCCGAGCCACTGAATCCCAGTGGCGGATCCAGCGGAGCATGATTGGCATGCTAACGTGGAAGGGAAATTCCACCAGTCATCTGAAAATTTAGTAAATTTTGTGGTAAATTCGTAAATCCCGACCAAATTTTCGTTCTCGACACGTCATGTCGCCGTCGTCTTCCTGGTGCACATATCTTAAAGCATGCCCTGGGATTCAGAGGATGATATCCCCTGGAAGGGTGATATCCCCTAGAACGGCATTTCCTCAGGAACGGTCGACTGCAGCCTCTCCTCTTCCTATCTTTTCAGCCAGTCACCTCGCTGGAATTCCGAGCCTCTTGGTGAAGTATGAGTTCACTCCATTCATTGTTCTTAATTGGTGGCGATCTACTCCGGGAAATGGTGCCCGGCCCACCCGACACATGCGCCGCTGCATTAAGACTATTTGATATGTCCTTGCTTCTGCCGAGTCATTCTTATATACAATTTATGTTTTGGATTTGTCTAGCATGCTTTTGGGTCCTACAGGTGTGTCCCTTACAGTGATAATTTTGAAATTATTGTTTTGTTTATTTCGTGACCGATAATTAGTCAGTTGCTGCCTCGATCTGAAACAGTGAATTGCTTTGAGGAAAAGGCAAAGCTGACAATGTTGTTTCGAGTATGCAGACGGTATGCCCTTTTTACGTTATCGTTGAATAATTATTCACACCCTTTGTGCAACAAGAATGCATTCACGGCGACATGAACCCAGGATTTCATTAGCACGTTGACAGGGGGGGGGGGGAGGTTATGGTGCTTATCCCTCCATCGATCATCTGTTTATATACAGGTACAATATTAGTCAAGCTGATAAGTTTTTCGTTTCGGCGCATGATTCCCTACCAGGACACCTATGTTACTAAGCATAAGGCGCCCAACTGGTCCACAAAGCCGTCTCCGCCTTCAAGAGGGGAGCCGAACTTCCCCAATGGCCATTTTGGCCATGTCTGACCGGTTATTGCACTAGTTGTGAAGAGTGTGCCTATATTATCAGGTTGCTTGGCCCAGGAGGGCGCCTACGTTCTAAAGAGTGGCGCCAAGAAGGGTGCCTGTACGAGTATTGTTAAGAGAGGCGTTAGTGTCCTGAGGGGGGGGGCTAATTTTGCACTAGGGGTGGCAACCATCCGAAACGGCACCTGTATTTCCAACAGAGACATCACCTGGCAAACTACGACTCTGCGTAGAGAGCACGAGCTAACACAGGATGGCACCTGCATTCTAAAAGCATCCAACTACCCAAGATGACGCTTGTCATGTCGGGCTAGGAGCTTATGTAGACAATAATTACCCACATATTGCGAAGAGCGGTGCCCGAATTGCCAAGCGGGGTGCCTACATCCTTAAGTCACACATATGTCCGAAAAGGCACCTACATTGGCGAGATAGCTGCCTGATCCGTTCGTCTGTCTTAGTATTTTGCAGATTTTAGCTGAGTCAATAAAGTCGACCGATGGGATGGCCAGCTGGTTCGACTGGCTTCTCCATCCGTAAATTATCTGTAGACAACACATCCCATACACTGGCGAAGGTGGCGGTATGTTGTTCACGGGCGACGGTTAACCAGCGCATTTTGCTACCTTCGGTGGCTCAGAGGGGCGAGCGTGTTCCTGCAGCCCCCACTCAGATTTTCGCAAATATCACGTAAACAGAGAATGGCTGAACCTTGTCAGGTCGGATCAAGTTACTGACCCGTGGCAATTCTTCGGGAATGTCCTGATGGAATTCGGCATATTTCGTATTTTTCAAGCTTGGACCAAGTTAGATTCTCTCTCACTCTCTCTTTGCCTAACTATGCATAATACACTGGTGAACTACATATCATCGTTTTTCCATTCAATGCAAAGTCCATTGAAGGGTTGTGATCTTATGGCATTCTCGGGCACCTGTGCATGTCAGGTCAAGTCACACAGTGTCAATATATGGTACTGGCTCTTGTGTTCCAAACACATAATTGTGGTCCCTAGAAGGTTACAATGGACGCTGAATTCGAATTCAGCACCTAACATTACCCTACGGAACAGTCTGGAAAGACATTTAGTGATCTGACCTTTGTTGACCGGAGGTCAACACAAGCACATGGGTTCAATGTTGGTCAACGATGGTCTTAGGGAAATTATGGGTGCTGATTATTATAAGTGCCCATGGATTTCCAACTTATAATATTTCCACTGGGTATAAAAAGGTCGATTCAGCGTTCATGTTTGTCGCACAGGACCATAACTTGTCTTCGGATCCCAAAAACAAAACCCCATATTGAGCCTGGGTGACTTGACCATCTGGACAGGACCTCGTAAATTCTATAGCATCACGCGACCCCTCGATGGACTTCGAATTGAATGTCGGACACGGTGATAAGCATTTCATAACGATATCATACAAAGCGCCCCATCTATTTGGGTCCGAATTTGTAAAAGTACGAAATCTGATGAAATCCGCCAGGACATGTTGAAGAAGAATCGTCTCAGATAAGTCTGACCTGACATGACCTGACAACAGGCTGTGTACTGAAAGTTTTGCAATGAACATCAACAGTTCTGCGCAGAGTTACATTCCATTTTATCCAGTCATTTCCGTAATATGCTGGATGAAAAATGCGAACTTACCTGCCTACCTACACTCGGGGCCGAAATGCTCGGTGCAGTGTTTCTAAAAAGCACTATTAGTAGAGCAATGCATAAGCTAAAAACACAAATTGTATGTCAAACAGCGCACAATGAATGCCCGATAGGCAGCCAAAACATTCAGCGCGTTCGTGCAAGCCGTTTTCCATTGATATTGCAAAGAACACTCCAGGATGGGCGGCTGCATCAACCTCCTCTCCGTCGGTCCTGCGCGGGTTAATACCGACATTAATGAAGAGCATTGATTCTATAACCCATAGAGACAGCCACAAATTTGATTGATGAAAGAAATGCATGACAGTGGGGTGCGTGAAACCAACAAGGTGTTTTTTTATCTCCAATTTCTGTATTATAAGCTGACAGGTGCGTCACCAGTACTTAATCCATGCTCTACAACGTTCACTCGTCTCTCTGAGACCACGATGGCGGCGGGTTGGGTTATTTTTATCCTGGCCGCTGGTGTGAAGATATTTTTTCTTCTTCCAGCCCTGTCCGCTGATCATTGATATTGTACAAACAAGTTATTTGTCAGCAGGGCGCGCAAGGAATTTCTTAAAGGGGCGACCTATAAAGGTGGATAAACAAAGACCGCTTTCGGCTCGCGAAGAGCGTCGAAAATGTGTGGTTTTGAGTGGTCAAAGTCTCAAAATTTCTTATTTGATCTAGTGTATTTTTGTTTTCTAAGAGGGTGGGTGGGACCTTGGCTGCGCCTCTGCTTGTCAGAAATTACAAACACATTGCCCAGCTTCCGAAAGTAGAGCGCCCGTCGCTGCCGCGAAGCGTTCCGCCGCGCCCGGGTCAGCCTACCACCATCGTGTCTGGGGTCACTAGAATTCGCCCGGGTCAGCCTACCACCATCTTCTGGGGTCACAGATCGCCGGGTCACCCCACCATCGTCTGGGGTCCAGAATCCCACCACCATCGTTCGGGGCACAAATTCGCCCGGGTCAGCCTACCACCATCGTGTCTGGGGCCACTAGAATTCGCCCGGGTCAGCCTACCACCATCGTGTCTGGGGTCACTAGAATTCGCCCGGGTCAGCCTACCACCATCGTGTCTGGGGTCACTAGAATTCGCCCGGGTCAGCCTACCACCATCGTGTCTGGGGTCACTAGAATTCGCCCGGGTCAGCCTACCACCATCGTTTCTGGGGTCACTAGAATTCGCCCGGGTCAGCCTACCACCATCGTTTCTGGGGTCACTAGAATTCACCCGTTCGCCTTCTTCAAAGTTTTTTTTTCTCGTATCACTTGATAAAACAGCTTACACCGCTAAGTTTACACTTGAACAAATACCCATCGAGCGCTAAACTTTCTAGTGCACACATTACAGATAATAACGCCCAGTCGCCCCCATGTCAACGTCGTGCACGTGGACAACCAACTTGCGCATTCATCGCATTCGCCACACGTCATGCGTTTCTACAGTATCTGTAGCTTCTGCTATGACCCTTGCGTTTTGATAATTGCTGCCATATGATGGATTTGTGCCATACTTGACGCCATATAATGCTTCGTGTCGTGGTTTGGTGGGGAAATTGTGATAAATCCAAGTAGAAGTTACTTATCTTCTTCCCACATCATCTGGTGGAAAAGGATTACGGATACCTCTCGGAACATTGAGGGATGCACCTCATCTTTTTTTTCTTTCTCATTTATTGGCTGCCACATCGAATCCGAAATTCTTAGACGTCAAAATTTCGAATGTCTAAGTTCAATTGTATTTTGTCAATAGATCAATTCGATAAGCTTTTTTCTGTTTAACAAAATCATGTCAAATTCGCACAAAAAAGAATCTCCATGGTCCAAAAGGTTACGTCATCCGTGACAACATAAGCGCCGGTAGTGTCGTCATTTCGTGTACAAATTCGAAATTTCTGGTTGCGTTCATCAGGAATCGTGATGTTCGGAGCGTCGATATTTTTATTTGTATGCCTGCCATAGGTTCTGGGATTATGATCAGGGAATCTGCCCCTTTCCTTCTTCATCTACTCACTCACTCACCCCCGTCGGGTGGTCCGACCGAAGGCCCGACCGAAGGCCCGACCGAAGGCCCAACCGGACGCAGGCTAAGTGAGTTAGTTGGATTTTTGTTTTGACAGGCTGAAATATACTGGTCACTCAGAATATTATTTTGTCAATTATAATTACAAATTGAATTTTGCCAACGTATTTTCATGTATCCACACATAGCAGTCATGCCAGCTTTTCCTCATCGGCCAATCACAGTGCGTTTGTCTTCTCTAATTGCATGCTTCAGCATCCATGACATGCAAACTGAAGACTTATTATAACTCCATGACAGGTGCGAAGGTGAAGGTCACTGATCGTGTCAAGGTCACATGCGATAAAAGATATGATCTGTTGAAGCGGGTGACATTCCAAACATACTGTGCTCAGGAAAAGGCAATGAGTGACACAAGTCACCAATACAATGCCAGATGATTTCCCCTTTTCAATTTTTTTATCGCACGTGAGAACCTGAATGGTCAGCGCACAAACATTTAATGAAACAGGCGAATGCTAGGATTTCAGCAACAATTTATCAAACACGCCTCTAGAACTGGTGTCACAGTTCGATTACTTGATATGACCTAGGGGAAAATTTTAAAAGACCTTAAAAGACACTTAAAAGTGTATGTATCAGGAATCATGTCAAAGTATGGCATACTAGCAGGCGCCATTTTCCGCCAGTTGCGATATAATCGATTGGGGTAGCATTTACCCCTTCGGATGGGCAGCGCTAAAGTGCAAATTCAATTATTTCTTCATTCCCTCTTGTACGGCTGATTATAGGTCCACTCGGAAGATCTAACAGTGCTCCTACTTCAGTAAGGACCTTTCGAGCTTCACTGGAAGAAGCTTCGTAACTTTCCTCTTACATATCGAGTCCCCTCCTTTCAACGATGTGGTCCCCCGCTTGGAACATTTTGTGGTGTTTATGGGGGCATCAGTGACATAGTTGTCACTGGTGTGTTGGATGTGTACATCAGAGCTCAACCTCCGACATTTCACGAATTATTCGCTGAAGCAGGTTTCATAACACCGTGACCCATGTGCCCGCATAGCATATCTCTCCTGGGCGCAATATGACCATAGTAGTCGAGGCGCCCTAAATCCCAAATAACTAACTAGCATAGTTCTACTTTGCTGCCAAGTGTCAGACATGCCTTCGCATCATTCTTATCTTCGACTATCCACCCATCCGCAGCGTATTTCATATTGTCATGCACGCCAGGGGCCGTGCTATGGACGTAGCTGGTAGCTGTGGCTGGCAAACAGTTAACTGTGCCCGTGCCGCACATCACATATGGCATACCAACAAGTCATGTGGGCCACACAGTGCCGCACCAGGGCAGAACGGACGGGTAGTGGTCAAGGGGTCTTCCTTTCCGAAACGCTTGATCCTCTATCAGGAATAAAAGTTTTTGCTGCGTTTGTTATGGACAATAGTCGTGAAAAGCGTGCCTTTGGCGCACAGCCTTGTTTTTGGCCGGGCCACTTCAGTTACAGGTCTTGCTAAATGTTATCAATGCCTAATTTTCAGTGCGAATACTTCTACCAAAATATTTATAAGTTTGTCATCTTCCTTGGTGGCCACCTCCGATGTCGTATGTCGAAGTCAGCGCGCCTGGTGCGCCTGGCCGGCGGTGCGCCTGGTGTCTCACAAGGAGCATACCACAGCTAATACACCGGAGCGTGACATGTGGTGGTGTATACTGAGGCAGCCCACACCGCCATAACCGTCTGGACGGCCCGCTGAGAGCGGCCACTTCAGAGCACGTGTGGTTGGTGTCTCATGAAGAGGATACCAGAGCGTGATATGTGGTGGTGTATACTGAGGCAGCCCACACCGCCAACAACGTTTGGATGGCCCGCTGAGAGCGGCCACTTCAGAGCACGTGTGGTTGGTATCTCATGAAGAGGATACCAGAGCGTGATATGTGATGGTGTATACTCAGGCAGCCCACACCGCCACTAACCGTCTGGACGGCCCGCTGAGAGCGGCCACTTCAGAGCACGTGCGGCGGTGGCGGCGGCGGCGGCTGCGGCTGCGGCGGCGGCGGCGGCGGCGGTGGCGGCTACCTCGTCCAGGAGCAGCACGACGCTTCCGACGACGCCGGTACTCCGTCGCTTTTATATGGTGGGCGGCGCCTCCGCCCCCGCCTCATCCCGGCGCCCACCGCCGCCACGCCATCCTCTCGCGTCGCCAAGGTGGGATGGTCATTGGGGCTGGCTGAACGGTCACTGGAGCTCACTGGGGGCTGATGGTCACTGGGGCTGGCTGATGAGGTGTGGCAACCACAATCACTTCTTCCATAGCACTCCGTTCACCTTTCTCGGAGAAACGGTTGAAAATCATAAATTTCTCCGTCCATGGCATTTTCAGCCGTTGCAAATTTCATACAATGCATTGTCCGCAGCCTTCATTGCATCCCAGGTGATGCAGGACAATTTTCCTTGTGATCATCCACTACATTTGTGAGTATTTTTGTGCTCACTCGATATCCACATCACATGATATTTAATCCTGTCTCATTCTTCGAACCAAAAGTGTGCGATTTCCATTTGTGGATCGCCCCAATGTGCGTAGGCTGCCTTAAATTAAGCTCCTATCATCCAATCAGGGGCGCATCCGAGAGCCTGGCTTCAGGCTGGGCAATTTCAAAACATTTTCTCCGATTTAGAAAAACTCATAAGATGTGAGCAGCTAACATTTGCCGGGTATGTTTCAGACAATATTCAGACAATATATAATATAATGTTTAATTGCTTACTCGCATAGTTTATGGTGCTCATGTTGAATAAATATAGAGTAACTAGGAAAATTAACCTTATGCTCATGATACCTCACTTCGAAAAGAAGTCCGAAACAATAATACATTTCGCCCAGGGGCGTAGTATCCCAAGATCAGTTGGGAGGAGGGGCTAGCCCTGGGTCGAATAGCCTAAGGTACCCCCAAATACCAATTTATCCCCGGATTTGGGCCACTTTGTTTTGCCATTTTGAAGAAGAAAAAGCCTTAATTCCATAAATATGATGTTCCTTTTTCCAGCTCTTCCATGAACTTAGCCCATCCGGGGACAAAGTAATCAGGAAATAGTTAATCGAAAAACTACTACCGAATATGCAGAATCAACTTTGCGCCGAAACGACTTCTTCCCATTTTGCTTCGGATTGTGCCTAGTTTCATTATTGTTTTCATGATATTTATATATGTTGTTTCAAATTTCCGTTCATCGAAACGGATTAATAACAGTACGAAAAGAAACAACATGGAACAATCATAGCAAACTCCACATTGCGATCAGTGCTAAATTACCAATGTGATTACCGATTTGAGACAACTTATCATAGGATTGCTTGTACTATTTCAAGTTATCAGAGGGCAGTCGCCAACAATACTAAAGAATACTTAGAAGAACCGCGAGAATATGGTCGCCACGCAATATAAATTTTTGGCTATCTTACACCTACCTAGGCTGAACACGAGTGTATGTCAACTGAATAGGATCCTATACCCCTGATTTCTCCAGCCGCGGCATGTCAACTGTGACACTTATTGAGGGCAAAGAGAAGTTATATCATTATCACACGTGACATCTTTCTCAATGGTCTGATGCTTGCTGTGATGCTTCATCTCTTCTTTTCTACATTGTCAGAGCGCTACTCAACTGAATGAAAGCGGGCGATCTGGAGTGGTTTTCGGGCGATTTGGAGTGGGACCACTCCATATCGCCCGAAGTGTAAAATGCAGGTAGACCATTGATAAACAATTGCTAATATCACCAAACTCGATGCATAGGTACGCAATGGAACGGTGCATTTAACCCCATTGTCCGTTTTGATCTACCTACAAACCCTGATTTTAGCGGGCCGGTCAAAATCGGACAACAATTATAGTTTTTGAAAAAACTTTCTGAGCCGGGTAGATCAACATTTTTGGGTCAAATCAGGTCAGATCAGGGTTCTGGGGTAACTTTCTAATTTGATCACGATAGAGCATGAACAAGGGCAGATCATGTGGCTTTGGGCACCCATATTGAAACTTGGCGCGCAAAGTGAGGTGAAGGTATAATAGTACAATACCCTCTGTAGGTCTAGAAATACTTTACATAAATCTTGATAGAAATGCTCTAAAATACATTTTGCACAGTTCAGTTAATATTGCACGGAAGTTCTTCAATATGGCAGCAATTGACGTGGAATTTCCCGGCGATTCCGCTCGTGAAATATTTTCGAAATCGAACAATTAGGGCGCCCCCTATGAGCAAAAACATAACGAATTGGCGTAATGCTATGCAAAAACGTTATTGTCGCCTAACACATTAACTATGGGATATTTTAACAGCAATGGCATTACAGGAAGGTGCCACAATCAATTAGACATGTTTTCATGCAAGAAAATCCCAGATCGGCCGGTTACTGTTCGTGGAATTCGCGTTTCCAAATTTCCCAACACGCGAAAAGTGCGAAACAAAATGAGTGCACGTCAAGTTTGCCGTGTTCTGGATGGCAAACTAATAGAGATAACTGAATGCGGGCTTTTACGGCGTCAAAGGACTGGTATTTGGCTATCAGTCCTCAAACACACTATGATGGCAATTGGTAACTGGTAGAGTTATTGAGATACCAAGATATGCATTTTTGCACATATTAAAAAATGCACAGCCCCATCGCTCGCTGAGTTTTGCTAATTAAGATGGCGTATTCAGGACTTTAGGTCTGTGCCTTAGGGCATTTCGGAAAAAGA